>CM072526.1:29447851-29659828 GCA_036898135.1 Oncomelania hupensis
TCAGCACCAGAACTTCAGCGCCATACACTTCAGCGCGAGGATACTTCAGCGCCGTACACTTCAATGCTGGGACTTTGCAGCACCATACATTTCAGCGTGACGAAATTTTAGCGCCGTACATTGTTGCGCCGTACATTATAGCGCTAGAGGAAGACAGAGGGAGGGAGAGAGAGAGGTGCTCCCCCACCTCCTGCACCACTGCCCCATCTCTCAGGTGCAGTCTGGCCTTACATGTACCATTGTCACATCGCCAAAAAGACAATTCTGGATCTTTTGTACCGTTCTTATCAAAGCGGAAGGAGTAGCCATTGTAGCTAAACTTTTCTTTTCTCCGTATGCTTAGGTAGGACTCTGCAATCTCATGTTTCCACGGCAAAGAACGTCACGAGTAATAAACAGAAAACTAACCCGATTTCAACTCAACTCCGTCTGAATATCAATCACACCACTCACAACACCTCTCTCTCTCTCTCTCTCTCTGAATATAACTCAAACCACTCATTCAGACCTGATCTGTAACTCACGATTAGTGATCTCTCTCTCTCTCTCTCTCTCTCTCTCTCTCTCTCACTCTCTCTCTCTCTCTCTCTCTCTCTCTCTCTCTCTCTCTCTCTCTCTCTGACGCCAATAGTTTTACCCCTTCCCCTGACATTCCCTCCTTTTTCCCCTATCATGGCGCTGAGATGTACGGCGCTGAAGTCTCCCGGCGCTAAAGTGTACGGCGCTGACATCCCCCGTGTTGAAATGTACGGCGCTGATTGATTGATTTATTGTTGCTTTAGGTCCAGCGGACTCTTCCAAGCCAAATCAGGACCGGACAACCCCCGATCCGCATAAAAGATCTGCTGAAACAACCCTAGTGGGAAAATTGAATGCCCTCCACCGGCCAGTCACTTTACAATAAAGACATCCCACGCAGGGGACGGCTGAGGGTTTACCTCAACTACGCGAACCCCCGGTTACAAAAACAAAATAGAATACAAACATCATTATAAATTATCAACAAAACACATACATATAAAATGCCTACATTGCTAAATACTAACATCATAGGAAGCCCTAGTGACCACCCAGCAGAAAGCGTCCAACACTCCCAAGCTGATCCAACAGACCTCATACACAAACAAGGAGTCTTGTCCAGGAAGAGTTTTCAAGAAAAAAGGTAGGTCATTGATCTAGCGAAGAAGAAGATAGTATAGCAGAGTGATAGGACAGAGCAGGAATGGGAAAGAGTAAATGAGGAAGACAGCAACAGTGGGAATTTAAAGCACTAAATTTCCATAAAGTGGGGATACTATTTATACTGAAACCCCCGGCACTCCAACGGGGGTACTGTTGCCGCAGGGAATCTGTCATGCCTACAAAGGCAAGACAGGTTTTCAACTGGGGCTTTCACTTTTCCCTTTATAGGTTAGAACAATCTACAGTGGCAAGATTGCTCATGACCCCAAGGGGTATGTACGGCGCTAAAAAGTACGGTGCTGAAAAGACGCCGCGCTGAAATGGTGGCGCTGAAAGGTATGGCGCTGTAGTGCTGGCGCTAAAGTGACGTGTCACCCACAAACCGCTATGCCAAGTGGGTCGATACAAAAACAGGAATTGTTTATTTTGTTCTGAGGTTGGCTATCCTCGATATGAAGGCGCCAAGGGTCAGGGCAGAGATAGTCTCCTGGTGCAGGGAGTTCCAGTTCCTTATTGTTCTTGGGGACACTGGACCTCAACCAGACCGCTGTCAATCTTGAACAGCATGGCAGGACATGCTGTGCGTCTGCGCTGCTCTAGCATGGGCCACTGAAGTTCTTGCAGCATCTGGCTGACACGCTGTTTTGGTGTAGCGGTTTAGGGCAAACCTATATAGCTGACAGTACAGGCATACTCCATGATGGGACGTACAAGGGACTGGTAAGCCTGGGCCTTCACTTTGCTGGATCCGATCTTCAGGTATAGGCACAGGAAACCCAGGGTTCTGTTCGCCTTAGAGATGACTGCATCCATGTGCTGGTCAAACTTGCCATTCTCCTGGAGAGTGAAACCGAGGTACTTAGTAGATGGGACATTCTGCAGCAGTTGGTCATGCAGCCTATATAAGTTAAGTGGGCTGATCTTCTGTTTGTGGATGACAGTCAAGACGCTACGTTTGTCCAGATGGAAGTCCATGTTCCACTCTTGCTCCCATTGTTACAGCTTTAGGAGATATGTCTGAAGAATGCCGAGGTCAGCAAATGTAGCAATGAGAAGACAGGCAATAGTGTTATTGGCGAAGAGTCAGGTGGAATATGTAACTCTGGTGGCGAGGACATTTATGTAGACCAGGAACAGTATTGGTCCAACCACAGAGCCCAGTGGCATGCCTGATCAGATAGGGATGCACGCAGATTTCTGGCCATCTACTACAACTGACTATCATCTGTCATTTAGGAAGCTGGAAAACCATGATCCGGTGGAAGTCCTGACACCGAAGTGGTGTAGCTTATGCGTTAGGAGGAGATGATTCACATTATCAAATGCTTTGGCAAGTCTGTTACTACGACATCAGTCTATAGGCCTTCCTTCATCTGGGCAGTCAGCTCATTCACAAACTCTAGTAGCTGGGTCTCACAGGAGCGTCGTTTTCTAAACCCGTATTGTTGATCAACTAGGATATTATTTGCCTCCAAGTCTGCATCAGCTGGGCCACGACAATGTGTTCCAACACTTTGCAAGGTATGCTTGTACGGGAGATTGGGTCATAGTTGCTGCTTGGGTTGTAGAGTACTCCTTTCTTGTAAATGGGGGTGACAATGGCCTCTCCCAGTTTGCAGGCACTGTCCCAGTGTCAGTTGGGCGTTGGTACATTCGTGCCAGGATGGGGGCTACTTCTGGGGCGAGCTCTCTTTAGACTCTTGGTGAGATACCATCTGTGCCAGTAGCTTTGTATGGGTTTAGTTCTTTAAGGAGTTTCTCGATGCCGTTTGGGGACACCTGGATGTGGCTCATCTCTGGGTGTCTGGTCATCGGGGATGGTACACTTCTTGGAGAATTCTTCCTCTGTGTAGTGTTTGCCGTCACTGAATGCCCTGTTGAATTGGGTATTGAGCTCCTCTGCTTTCATTTTAGCATCAGTAATGAATCTCCTGTTGACTTCCAGAGGGGATACACTGCTGTTGGAAGTCCCTTGATCTTTAATGTAGGTCTAGAAGCGCTTTAGGCAGGATTTTTGGATGGCTACCTTCTCTTTATACGATTCGGTAAAGAGTTTTCCCAGGTAGGTCCAGTAAGCCTGGTGCAGCATGCATTGCACATCTTTCTGCAGCTATTTCACCTCAGACCGCAAGTCGGTTATGCCCTTCTTTTTCAATAGCCTGTATTTTCTGTCGCGTTTTCGCATCAGGTGTAAGAGTTCCACTGAACTGCTCCAGCAGGCGCTACATTTTACCTTTTGCAAATAAAGAGGTTTTTGTTTGTTATTCACTTTGTACGCACCCCACAGGCCTCCATACAACCCCATAGGCCCAAAAATATAACTAAGCAACAACAACAAAAACCACATTTTGACCAGTTAAATTCAAAGATATGGACACAGAAGAGCCCATTGAAAACCACCAGTACCAGTGTTAAGCTTTTAGTGCAACCTAGTTATTAAACTTGATGATTCGTGTCATTTTAAAAAATATAATATTTATGTTAGCACACCAAAATGAAACAAATTGAATCACAACAAATTTTGCACAGGTAAAACGGAAATAAAACTATGCAAGAGCTAAAACAACATTGAAAATCCTGTATTTATTGTAATGATGTTTTCAGAAGTAGAAACACCATGACATAGATGGAAGGTGACATACAGATTTTTTTCAGCTAATATACCCAACCATGCACATGCACACACCCACCTATGCATCCACCCACATACACACTACACACAAACACACTCTGATTTTGATAACCTTATTAAAACCAAAACCTTTAACAAATACACATACTCACACAAACACACACATTTCTAATACTTTATTGCCAAATCCGTACAAAGGACAGAAGTGCAATGCGTGATTCAAACAATACAATGGCAAGTACATCACTGGGCAGCCACCATCAGGAAATCTCGGAACACCACAGCAACAGAGAGAACACAGACCTCACAGCCCATACCAAAACATGGAGAAACACAACACACAAACACAAACACCTACCCACCCACCTACACCCACCCACTCCTACCTACACACACACATACATACAACACAAATAAACAAATACAATAATAAATACAATATTCCTACCCCATCCTCATCACACATTCAGCAGAGAGTCAGTATACGTTTTTTTTTTAGGTATTTATGTCACGGTGAGTCTATTGTTGCTGGGCTCTGCACAATGGAATACTATTACCCACTCGTCTATCGTCTGCGAGGATTGGCTTGTGTAATCACCCTATGACTAATCTTAATACATTTATAAGTTTAGCTCGGTCTGTTTTAGGAGGAGGTTACAGAGATAGGGAGAAAAGTGTAAAGATTCACTGACACACTAGCTCTCACAAGGCTATGAAACATAGGTAGTCCAGCCACTTGTTAACAGTAAATATCACACATTTATTTCCTCTACTCTATACACAATCTTCTAATCACTAAAAAAGGTAAAGGTAAAGGTAGTCCCATAGCCTTGTGGCCGTAGGGGAGCGTGATGTTGGAGATCACACTTATCTTGGGCCAGCGTAATGAGGGTGATGCCCAACTCTCTCCCTCGCTGCTTTACCTTCCCCACCCTCAAGAGAGTAGGTACTCAATCACAGTTGAGTCAACTGGGGGCGTTGTTGTTTGTCGCTTCACACCTTAGCGGTCACCCATCCAAGTGCTAACCGCACCGGACGGTGCTTCACTTTCGACACAGTAGCGAGTGCTCCAACCACTGCACTATCCGACACCCCTAATCACTATACTAACTTAAATGTCCAAGTTTCACTTCGAGTAGTTTGCTCCTTGATAGGTCTATGCAGCTACTGTTCTCGATATTTGTTACTGTCTTGTCATTGGGCTATGAGTTCTTTATGTCCTATTATTCAGTTTTGTGGATGAGTAGACTATCGTAGATCAGTGTTTGGGCACTTCTTCTGAGGACTTAACTTTCTAGTCGATGTGCGGTGTTGTTGTCTCTTCTTCTTGGTATTTGACTATGGAGCTAGTAAAGCCCAAAGCTGCTCAAGGTTGCAAGCCACGTGTCAGGGTTGCCTCTCTGTGGAGGCTACCTCGTGGTGCCGAAACCGGTCACATGTCCGCCACATGGTCAGCAAAATTTTACTAACAATCACAATTCTAAAACATGGCAAAACTTCACAAACATAATTTAATAAGCATATCAATGAATCACGATGAAACAAAAGATTGATCATTTACCTTCTTGACAATGTCAGGCTCTGGCTATACTGTCAATGAATGCTTTTCATCCGTCACCTGCCGAGTCTTCCGCTAGAGAGATCTATCAACGTGCGTCTTGCTACGATGATGTTCGGACAAAGACTAACTCTCCTCCTGCTGGGGTCGGCTATCGTGCGAGACTAGGAGAACAGTAACGCCACGTAGTGGGGGTTGCAGGTGATTGGTCAGCTGGATGAGGTCACGGCTTATCTTAGTAAAACTGTAGCCTACACGTGCGTAGAACCACCTACTTTCGGTCGTCTGCTAGTCAACGACTTAACTTACATAGGTCAAAGCAGACTGAACGTGTAGGCATGAAGCTTTAGTGCTGGGTTAGAACTAGTCTCTCGCGACAATTTATAAATTTCATGTAGCTGTCACATTAATCCAATCCTCTTTATATTGATCTGGCTGTTTACTGCCTCTAACACATGAAATTCCTTCATGCCCACACCCTCCTTAACCCAATCATCACTGACATACTGAGGTATTTGGCCAGCCCTTTACTCTGTCCTCTTGATAATCCCATTAGGCGTAGGCCTGGCACTACACGCCTATGAACAGACCCTAGTGAGTCTATCACCAGCACAATGACTTTTGTTCTAAAGCCAGCATCGCTCATGAGACGACATAGCGGCATGTACTTGTGGAACTTAGTCTGGTAGCATTGCTCTATGGAAGGGTCAAAGGGATTGGCAAACTCCACAATGAATGCTATCGAGTTTCTGTGATCAATAAGACATAAATCGGGTCTGCTGATGTCCACGTATGTGGCTCCATCAAGAATTACTGGCTGGTTCTCGAGCATGGCCACGTATTTAGTGACAACATTTTTTTCCAGTTCCTTCCTCACCAGTTCCACACACCTATCATGCCGCTCTATGTATAAGCCTCGCAGACTATGGCAGCAGTTCAAGGCATGGGAGTTATTGTCCCACCGAAAGCTGCACAGTGAACATGCCTGCCCCTACTCTTCTGGGTAGTAGGTACTTTTGACTACGTTGGTTTCCAATAGCTGCAATCTGCCTTTGGCGATAAACCTGGTGAGGTGGTCGTTGATACTGCCGTTTGTCTGATGGCCCACAGAGCAAGCCATGTCAGTGAAACAAACCGCCTCTCTCTGAAGCCTGCCCTGTCGATGAAGACCATTCCAGTGTTGCAGGTCCTTGCTCACCTCCAGCCGCTTGATGGCCGAGTACAGCTCTCGGTGGTCCACGTAGCGTGTCCGTATGTCGCCCTCCTCAGCGGACAGCTAATTCACGCCGTATGAGTCGCTGTGCTCATCATGGTCGAGATCGCCGTTAAGATGCATGCAGAACTCAAGAAGCTCCACTAACGTCGACCTTGCCCAGCACACCCGGCTCTTCTTCTCCAGTCCTTGCCTCTCGTTCAGCTTGTAGCCGCCGAATTTGTCTTCACCAGCCTCGGCCAGTGGCACCTTCCGCTTCTGAATGTGGAGCTTGAGACTTTGGTGGGCGGCATGTTTTGAACGTGGTGGTCGTCGCTATTGAGGGTGGAAAGTACGAACATACTGCGCTTAGCATAAAACATCATGCTAGGTTTGAGCAAACCCAGCCCATCTTGACTTCTAGGGGCGAAGATCTGCGCCCGTGTAGATGATGAGTTTAGTTTCAGCAGTTCTCTGACAAAGTTCACCATGAGGTCCTCCAGATCTTTCAAAAGCTTCTCAGTAAACGTGAGGTTACACACACACAACACATATATAAACATACTTTAAAATAAACTATTATATGTACATATATTTCCCACACCAAGCATGCTGTATAAGCTAAATACTGAAAACATCAAAACAATAAATCAAAGACATTATTCTCCATACAGCTCTATAATTGAAAACAACAAAGAAAACAAATCCAACTCATAAATAAATAAATGAATGAATAAAGAAATAACAAGGTTTGTAATGGACCAAGTGGATTAAAACGCGGTAACTTAACCAAAGTGGCAAAGCTACAAGTGTGCATCTGTGTAAGCAGGCTGTCCAATCCAGGGTCTTTAGGGGCATCCTCCCTCTCCCCTGTCCCACTCCATGGTGACAGCTGACCACTGTGTTATGGTAGCCAGTTAGAAGCTCAACGTTAGCACAGGACTACGTCACAAATAAAAAGGCCCGCAGCTCCTGTGCTTTCTCATTTTTTCCCTTGCTTCTTTTTCTACAGAGATCTCTTTGACACAATTTAAAAAATAAAAAAATCTTACCCATGCAAATCAAAAAACACTCCTGCAGAAATCTGCTAAATCGAGGAATTGAATGAATAAAGAAATAAAGAAATAGCAGGGTTTGTAATGGATCCATTTATTAAAAACAATCATATAAGAGCAGTTAGATCTACAGGACAATAATTATTGTTCGATTTTCAAATTGAATTTCAAGTCCTTGTTTTGTAATCGAATTGTAATCACAAGGTCTGAAATAAATAAATAAATACAGTAGATAATTAATTAATAAACAAAGAAATAATAAACTAAACAAACTTTAAAAAAATAAAAACAGCATCCCCTCCACACTGTGGGGCACACATTAGTGAATCAAATGATGTCTACCTGCTTTAGATGGGGATATTTCTTTAACATCTTTCTCATCTTTTTCCACTGCTATCAATACTGGAGTAGTGTCCTCTTCTGGAAGATGGTAAATAAAACCCACAATGAAATAATTAAATAAAACCCACAATGATATAATGAGCACAACTGACTACTGCCATCCCCTACTCCCCCAAATAAAAAATGGCAGTGAACAAAAACATTCCCTCAACCCCCAAAACCAAACTTAAGTTCAATTGACAAATGTCACAAATGTACCGGAAGAAAATATCATATTTAATAATAAAAAATAAACCCATTTATTAAAAACAATCATATATCTACAGGACAATAATGTTTGATTTTCTAATGCAAATGTCCAGTCCTTGTTTTGTAACTGGAAACCTGTATTTTATTATGTGTCTGTTATACATAATATTTGGCATGTAGTTGTCATTGATCTTGTGTGTATATTTGTATTAATTGCTTATCGGTGTGCATTTTCACTCCCTCAAACCCCACCATAACAAAAAACACATTAATATATTCATTCACCATCAGTAGGCTTGGATCTTCCCTCACCATCCTCATCCTCTGCCTGATCTTTGCACCTCTTGTCATTTGTGGAGACTACAATCACTTCCTCTGCTGGCTGGTATGGGTGCTTCTTCTTCTTGGGAGGAGCCTTGTTCCTCATGATCACACCTTTGGCTACCTGGCACCTGTTAAGCATGTCATTTAGAATTACTAGGTGTGCACACTTAAAACACTTACAAATGTGCAAGTGCGACAAAAATAAATTATGTACAAAGAACATCTGCATCATGATGAGAAGTCACTAAAAAGAAGTAGTCATGTGTTCCAGGGTTGTGCAAGAAATTGTCATGTCAAACAATTTTGTTCATCTAATCCAAACTAATCTTAAATTGTTGCAAGGGAAGAAAATCTAAACATATCTACCAATATGTAAACACTGAACATCTCTCATTCTCTTTTTAGTTCTTTTTATTCACGCTCTTGGTTACTACAATTCAGTGAAGGCTTTATATTTTGTATCTGATATTTAATCATTATAACTCTGGTTTGGTAGCTTCGAAATAGCTCATATTATCTGCTGATTACAAAAAATCTGGTTGAGAAGGCTTGCAAACATTGGACAGTCAGACATTGGACAGTCAGATAATATTGTATAATTATTCTAGTTGCACTGCACACACTTTTTTAAACCTGCAATCAATGTATGTGTTACAGTACATTTACAAAACTAGGAAATTTAAAAATTTCCTAAAATCTGTAGTAAATTTGCAAAATTATTGTTCTACTTGGGGAATTTACAAAATTCCTAAAAATCTCAGAAAATTCGTAAATTTACTAAGCTTTGTTCCAGTTTTTTGACATTTTTTCTAAAACATTGATGAGCTTTTAGTAAAATTGCCAAAACTCTGTACACAACCTTTGTACATTTCCTAAGCTTTTCACCTTGTTTGTTTGGTGGAGATCAAAGAAAAATTTTTGGCATACAGACATATACACTATTGCAGTAACAACAAAATTTAAAAGGTGGTTACACAAGAAATCCGTTTGACTGGTGTCTAAAAAAAGCTCTTCACAGAACAAGATATTTGCCTCGATATGGAAAAAGGGACAATAAGGTAAAAAAATTTTAAACTGTTTTCTTTGCGGTCAGCAGTTGGTCAAGAGTCAGCATCAGGAGGGCAAGGATTTGTAAAATGCAATTGTGGGTGGGTGGGTTGGGGGCGGGGGGCAAAAAAATTTCAAGCAGGTGCAGATGCTTTAAAGCAAAGCTGTTGTGCAATTCTAGGGGCCACAATCAGCAATCTTGTAAAAATAAGTAACCTAAGATGTAAACAGGTAGAGAGAGAGAGAGAGAGAGAGAGAGAGAGAGAGAGAGAGAGAGAGAGAGAGAGAGAGAGAGAGAGAGAGAGAAGAGAAGAGAAGAGAAGAGAAGAGAAGAGAAGAGAAGAGAAGAGAAGAGAAGAGAAGAGAAGAGAAAAAAAGAGAAGAGAAGAGAAGGTGACAATTTTATTTTCCAAGGGTAAAAAAGTGCTGGGTGTACGTGGGTTGGAAATCTAGTGCTAAACACACAATTCAGTGAAGGAAGAAGTGACGATGTTGGTTTACATGTTGCATCTTCTCTTCTATTTTATCCACAATTCGCATGATGTCTATTCTTTGAAATTCGAATTTCCTGTAATGTTCTTCATCATCAAGTATATCTAGAGGAATTCATCTGTCCCGAAAGACGCTGTTCATTTTGTCTCTGATGCAAAATCATTGTGAAAACAACTGCATTCGTCATTTTTACCTCGCCTGGGGTACAAGTTACCGGAGGCAGGTAGAGCAGTTTCAACTTCTCTGAATACCAGACAAGTCCAAACTAGCGTAAGGTAAAGATCTTACTCCTCCTCATGGCAAATTATCATGCAGCAGGTATTGCCTTTTTTGAATAAGGACCCTGAAGGGAGATGCGTCACAGGCAAAGGCGCTCGTGTGTAAATACCCATGGGAGACGCGTCAGCATAGGCGCTCGCATGTTACAAGATTCAAGTGCCTGCGGTCAATGCTATTTTTTTATTTTAATCATATTTTAATTATGCTTTCTTTTAATCATATTTTAATTATGTTTATTTTAAATCATGTTGTTTATTTATTTATTTAAGCACTTATATAAAGCACTTTTCCAGGTCAGGAGCCGTTCAAAGCTCCAATACAGGATCTAGCTCAAGCCACCTGAGGCCATTACTTGCAGCCTTTGGGCACGTAGTCTGACGCCCAGACATCTGAGCACAGTCCTTGTGACTGGGGATGTGAAGAAGGGACCTATTGCGTTTTGGGTGTAGCTGTGTAGCCCACACTAACCCATCTAGGACATGAGCATCAGGATCTTTAAAGTCAATGCGATGGAATATGTGCATGCACAGACTAGACTTGGGTTTATACTCTCACCTGAAGGAGTGGGAGTGCAGTGTCTCAGCCTTTTAATTTTTTTAAACTCCAGACCCTTAAAACGGGGTTTGAACCCTTGCCAGTACAGGCTGCAATGTTATGGCCTGACATCCCAGTACACTGCATACACCACTGAACTAACTGTGCACCCTAATTAATAAAGACAAAGAGAAAGGTAATACAAATCTCTCATCTAAATTTGTTGTACAATCAATCACATGGACTTGAGAGATGTAAAGATCCTGACACTCTATAGGGGAGAGAGCCGGCAACACAAACACACCCAACACGCACTATAATAGGTCCATTGTCCACATCCCCGGTGGCCCAGCATTGTGCTCAGTCACGTGGGCATCACACTATGCGGGTGTCTCAGGTAGCTTGAGTTAGATCCTGTATTGATCAGCGCCTTCAGCAGGAAAAGCGCTATATAACATTTATTATATTAAAAAAATAAAATACCTATCCATTTGTTTGACTTTGCAAACGCTTTCAGTAAACTTACAAATTCCCTGGTCATGTATTTCAGTAAATTTACAAATGTCCTGAGATTTTTAGGAAATTTGTAAATCCCCTGAGTGGAACAGTAATTTTGCCAATTTACTCAAAATGTCCTAGTTTTGTAAATGTACTGTAACATATGGAACTCTAGTGCATTGGAAGCAGAACGTACTTATAGCAAGGCACAGCTCCATCAACAGAGAGGAGACTGAAGTGTCCCTGTTTGCCGCCAATCTTGGCCCCCTTGGAGTGGCGATACTCACAGCATGTGCTGACCCTGCTGTCTATCTGACCATCCAGGTACAAACTCAAGCTGAATGGGTAACCGCGGTGACGGTAGGAAATGAACTCAAAATCAGCTGCAATTAAAAAAAAGAGCAAGGTTGTATTTTATATGGTTTTTTTATCATCTCCATCTCCCACTCCCACACTGGACTATCTTTCCTGTCATTTTTGTTATCTTTTATTTCTCCTTATCGCACACTGAGCATTCAACAATGGAAATGGATGGAAAAATGCAGGTTATAAATGGATAACATCATCATTATCATCAATCATTCTATCAGTTAATTAACCCATCATCATCATTATCATCATCATCATTATCATTATCATCATCTAGACACTCGTCGTCTATTATCTAAAAAAAAATACAATACAATCATTCTCCTCCCCACACACATGTACCACACTCATATACACTCGATAAAGACATTAAAAACAAACAAACTTACCCCCAGGCTTCAGCCTCTCCTTGAAGACAGTCAGCGTGTTGCCTCCACAGTGCTGCTGCTCAATAACCACTTCTTGCGTGGGGTCCATCTCATCACGAGCCAGGTGTAAAGCCCAGCCATGATAGTGCATCCTCACCTTACACATCGTGTGCTGCTCTCCAGGATGAGCCTTGGCTGTCTCAGGGCGATGCAGGTGAGCAATGTGAGTCTGCACATTTTGAGTGAAAAGATGACCAATGCTGATTGTTCAAGTAAACTAACACATACAGTCAAATAAAAGAATCAAAGACAGAATTGTGAGTAAACTTTGAGTCCTTTCAACCAAACATGATGAAAACAATAAGGATGATCTTCACATTTGTAAAATTTGGAGTGGAAAGTTTAAAGGAGAAAGTGTCACAAAAACTTTTTTGTTTCAAATCAATCTATTGCTTGTACACAAACACACAAGTACGCACACTACTATGCTACATATATAGCAGCAAGAATGCTGAAAACACTGCATGGTCTATTTGTCAAATGCACAAGAAATTGTACAGTTTTAACAGATGAACAACACCTCTCCTTTTATCAACGTTAACGATGCTTTGGCCCATTTTCTATCAAACATTTCAGATCTATTTAAAATACATTCAAATCTCTAAACACATTTGCTGACAAATATTCACCCATTCTCTTTTGATTTTATTTTGTATGAAGTTGTTCAAGAGTTATAATCAAAATTCTGATTAGACTCCTTGTCACTAGTTCAGTGGGCAACTTAAATTTTAAAAACATTTTTTTTAAAGGGATTGCTCTTAAATAGGGCACTACCAAGTTCAAAGAGCTTCTCAAGCTGCTGGCCACTAATACCCAATATGCACACAATAGTTTGCTGAAGTCAGGTCTTGAACCCATGTTGCCCAAGATGCACATACACAAGGCTTGTAACCTGAATCACTGGGCTATCCCTGCCGCCTTTTATATAAAATACTCTAGAGTTTGAGCAACGCTGACAAATATTGAAGGCTTTTGTGTGTATTTGACACCACCAGGGTGGAGAACAACTGAATCAAGAAATCTCTGAAATCTGGCCGGGGCCCAGGGGCCAAGCCCCGGTATTCGCCCCCTGGAAGAAAATGAATTTATGCAATTTTGAAAGTAATTTAGGGCCTCTCCTGAAAGCAAAAAGCACAAAGTAAACATGAATAGAAGCAACTACACACAAAAAAAGAATGTTTTATGCACATGTCTTTCAAAAAAAGTTAAGAATCTTGATTTGTAGGCCTAACAAAGTTTCAGGTCCACCACTGTTACACACAAACTCCACATTTCCAATTTTATTGGGCACACGTTTGTCTATTTTTTTAGCTGTAAACAGGCAAGAATTGTTATAATTTTAGAGATATTTAGGGGTACGTTAGTAAAACCACCACATTTTAGGTATTAGTGACTAGTGTATAGATTTAAATGAAATAAAATGCAAAATGAACAAAAATAAATTCTCTTTTGATTATCTACCTTGTCTTGTTTTTTATTACTCCATGTGTATACAAAAAAAAAGTTTTAAAAAGTCCAAACAAGCCCCCTCCTCTTCTTTACTTTCATGCCAGTCTGAAAGATTGTATGCATGCACACTACTGACACTAATTGTCTAATCATGTCAGTACCAATCTCTTCCTCCGACTCCAAGTCCATTTCTCTCACTTTAATGTCTGATAAATGGAAGCCTGTAAACTACCCTTCATCAGTCGAAGAATCCAAACCATCCATTTTAGACACACACACACAAGAAAATTTGAAGAAAACAAATTCGAAAAAATGAACGCATCACAGAGAAAACTTGTGGAAATGCAGTCGAATGCTTTCACAACAGAATAAACCGGAAGTCAATTGCCGGAAGTCTCGCAATCTTTCAAACAACGCGAGAATATAAGTTATAACCACATGGTTGATACAGACGCTTTTGGACGTTTTGCCTGATTAGACTTTCGGCCGCTTTTGGCCGCTATGCCCAGTAAAAGGTAGCCCCTCAGCTTCTCACACTCGGAACTCAATATTTTTTTCTCGGAAATGCAAATGCCTTCCGCGGAGATCCGCGGATTCGTGGAAAATTCACCACCCTGCACCACAGTTATGCAAATTCAAACTCCTGTACAAATAAACCTACACAACACACATTATGTATTCATAGACTCACAACTGCTTTGACTAGGATTCTGCAAAATTACAAACAATACACACACTTTCTCTCTCTCTCTCTCTCTCTCTCTCTCTCTCTTTCTCTCTCTCTCTCTCTCTCTCTCTCTCTCTCTCTCTCTCTCTCTCTCTCTCTCTCTCTCTCCCTCTGTGTGTCTCTCTCTTTTTTTCTCTCTTTCTCTCAATATAAGAGCACACATGCACTATCACTTCCCAATCACATACTCCATCACTCGCATGCCCAAACTTACGTCAGTAACAGAACGTTTTGGTGAGGCACTCTGCACACGTCGTGAACTTCTTGGTGTTCGGCCACTGAGAGGTGTCCTAGGAGGCAGAGGTACTTGAGGCATGAGGTATGGTGAAGTCACGCCACGACCCTCCTCCATCTTGGCCATCAAGATGGCGTACTTGCGCAGTGCCGCAGTGTCCAGCTAACACATGGAAACAAACAAAAAATAAATACACAAAATAAAAAAGTAAACTCTAATTAATTCAGAATCATAATTTTTTTGTACTCATAAGGGAGGCAGCGCTAGGGACAGAGAGAGAGAGAACTCAGATTAAATTTGATATAACATGTCCATACAAATAGATTCCAAAAGGCAAGTACATATATATTATGATCGTTACCAGTCTGTTGTCATCGATTGCAATACCTCTACTCCTAGTCCCCTGTTATGCGGAGTCCCCCAAGGTTCTGTGCTCGGTCCTGTTTTGTTTTTGTTGTACTCCCAACCACTATCTAATGTTATCACAGCCTGCAACTGCATGTTCCACAAATACGCAGATGATACAGAACTGTCAAAGAGTGGTCAGGCAGATGACTTCCCTTCTGTTGTGTCTGAAGTAGAAACATGTATTGACAGTGTCCAGGCTTGGATGAATAGCAACAGGTTGATGCTTAACCCTGACAAGACCGAGGTTATACCTGTAGGCTCATCTTCCCGTCTTAAACTGGTCGGCAGCGATTCTGCAAACATCGGCGGCAGCACCATCCCATTTAGTAATATTGTTCGTTATTTGGGTGTCAAGCTAGATAGTTCTTTGTCCATGCATGACCACATCAGTACCATCTGTCGCGTGTCCTTTCTTGAGCTTCGGCGTATTGCGTCCTTGAGGCAGTTTCTTTCGAGGGATGCATACACACAGTTGGTCAGCGCTTTTGTGACATCCAGACTTGATGGGCATTTCCTATACTCAGCACATCGTGGCGCAGTGGATAAGTCGCCGGTTTCCTATGCCGAAGGTCGCGGGTTCGATTCCCGCAAGGGGCGAACGTATGTGACTTAGGTACGAGACTATTGAGGTCACCGAGGGTTTTCTCCGGGCACTCCGGTTTCCTCCCTCCCTTCAATAATGGTACAGGACGCAGTCAATATACAAATTTCAAAAATAAAAAATCGAGTTTCTTTCCGTCTTCCAATAGCGATCTCCCTGCCTTTACACCACCTGTTTGAGTGATTGGTGTGTATTTGGTGTGTGTGAGGGTGAATGAGACAGGTGAGCGTGTATGTCGGTATAGATCGCCGCGCTTTGAGCCTGATTGATTTGGGGAAAGGCGCGTATATAGCATCCTGTATTATTATTATTATTATTATTGTAATTCAGTTCTAGCTGGTCTCCCCATTGATGAAGTTAGCCGACTGCAGCGTGTACAGAACTGTGCTGCTCGGCTTGTGCTTCAAAAACGGAAACGTGATCATGTCACGCCTCTCTTAATGCAGCTCCACTGGCTCCCTGTCAATTTCCGCATTGAATACAAAATTGCTGTCCTAGCTTTCCGTCACTTCGACCAGTCACTTCCACCATATCTGTCTGAGGTACTCACTACCTACACTACAACCCGTTCTTTGCGCTCATCAGATAAAAAACTGTTGAAAACGCCCAAGCGTCTGCTTAAGACAGTTGGCGACAGGTCTTTTAGTTTTCAAGCACCCAAGGTTTGGAATGCGCTGCCTGCCGGTTTAAGACATTGTACAGACCTTGTTTCCTTTAAGAGCTGCTTAAAAACGCACTTGTTCCGCAAGGCGTTTTCTGTGTAATAGTATGAACAGTAATAATACTTTCTCAATGATGCTGTACATGATGTAGTGCGAATGTTGTGATGATGCGTACGAATGATGTGTGTAAGCGCATTGAGTTGTTATTCTAATGAAAAATGCGTTGTATAAATGCAATTTATTATTATTATTATTATTATTATTATATATATATATATCATACATTACATCAAAAGAAAACAAAAAGAAAAAAGAAAAGAGAGATAGAGAGGGATCCAGCCAGCCAGAGAGAAGTAGGGCCGGAAAAAAAAGAAGGAAAGACACTCAAGGAGAATTGCAGTGACATTTGAACCTACGAAGATCTATAGTACTTCAATGCTAATCCCATCTCTTTTTCTGTCTTTCTCTTCTTCTGCCTCCTTGCACCATACCATGACAGATGGTCTTTGCAAGGCCTGATGATCTGGTGATGTGGCCATACCATCAGTGTTTCCGTTTCTTCACCACTGTGAGCATGTCATCAAGTTGTCCAATGGCTTGTGTGATGATCTGCCAGACTTTGTCGTTGATGATGTGCTGAGTATAGGAAATGCCCAGAAGTCTTCTGTAGCACCTCATCTCCATGCTTTGTATTCTTCATTGTAGATCTGCTGTGAGGGTCCATGCTTCACAAGCCTATAGGAAGAAGGGGATGACAAGGGGGCGCAGCAGCCTTACCTTGGAATGTAGACTGATGGTCCTGAGTTCCAAATGGGCTTCAACCTTGTCAGGGCAGCAGTTGTCTGAGCGATTCTGGAGAGGACTTCCTGTCGGGACCCATTGTCTGATACAATGACTCCTAAATATTTGAAGCTCTGCACTGTGTTGAGGGATTGGCCTTGGACTTTGATGTCCATGTTCATTCCATTGGTGTCACTAGTCACCATTTTTGGTCTTCTCTGCACTTATTTCCATTCCAAAGGCTGTGAAGGTGGTGTCAAGCCTCTGTACCAACTGTTCAAGTTCTTGTTCCTCTCCAGCTAATCCATCAATGTCATCTGAAAAAAGGAGGTTGGAGATTGCTCTACCCCCTATACTGACTGTGCCTTCGTGATCTGCAAGGGCATCTGACATGATGCGCTCTAGGAAGATGTTGAAGAGTGTTGGAGAGAGTAGGCATCCTTGGCGCACAGTGTTGTTGTTCTGAACCAGTTCCCAATTGCGCTGTTGTGGAGGACTGCTCCGGTAGCCCTGTCATACAAGCTTTTGATGACTTCAATAATGCTAGGGCTGATGTTGTACAATCTCATGGTTGAACACAGAACTGCATACCAGACACGGCCAAATGCTTAATTTTTCCTTGAAGTCTACAAACACATGATATAGATGTTGTTGGTGCTGTAAGTAGTTCTCGCAGATTATTCTGAGGTTTAAAATCTGCTCGATGGTACTTTGTCCTGCCATGAATCTAGCTTGTTCTTCAGCTATGATTTGTTCAGCTTGGGGTTTCAACCTGTTATTTTCAGGAGGACCTTGCTGGGATGGCTGATGAGGCTTATGGTGCAGTAGTTTTCACACTCCTGAAGGTTACCATTTTTGGGAAGAGTTATTACCAGCGACTGGGTCTAAGGTGTAGGCCACTCTGCCAGATCTTGTTACCGATAATGGTGAGGGCATCAATCTATGCTTCTCCTCCTGCTTAAAGCAATTTCGCGGGTATGTTGTCCACTCCCGCTGTCTTCTCTTTCTTCAGCAATGGCACTGCTGCCTCAACTTCTTGGAGAATTGGGAGGATTTCTTCTACTTCTCTGTTCTGGGGATCTGCTAAAACTGATGGGTCTCCGTTTGGTGCGTGGTTGTAAATGTTAGAGCAGTACTCTGTCCATCTATCCAAGACTTCTTCATCTTCTGCAAGGCACATCTGTCCATCTATCCAAGACTTCTTCATCTTCTGAAAGGCACATGCCAGATTTGCTGTGGTTCGTGGAGATCTTGGGCTGTTTAACACTTGTCAGCCGCTTCACAGTCTGGTAGGCCTTCTTGCTGTTGTTCTTGTTCAGACTATTCTCTATTTCCTGGCATTGATCTATCCAGTTCTCCTTTGCTGTGCACATGTCTTTTCGGATGTCACTGTTGATTTCTCGGTAGGCATCAGCTCCATGTGAGGTGTTTTTTTTCTTGTTCATCTCTCTTCGTTTGTCACACAGGTCCAAAAGTTCAGGTGTGATCCACGGTTTCTTCTTTGGGCGGTGCTTGCTGTGGAGTTGTAGTGTTTGTGGGTCGGTGTCGTGTCTGGACTCGCACAAGTGACAATAAAAACTGGCTTCTAAATGAGTGAACTTTATTGGACGTCCTGTTGTCAACATGGCTCAGGGCAGAAGCCCGGATTTATCTTTTTACTCAAATCAACTAACTCAAATAAAGTCTAACCTTACCCCCCCCCCCTCCCCCCCCTCCCCCCCCTCTCTCTCTCTCTCTCTCTCTCTCTCTCTCTCTCGGGTTTTGCAAAACGAATTTAACTTTACAAACTCTTATGAACATGAGGATGGGTCTCCTTTAACATTTAAAATTCAACTAAAATAAATTTCAAACTGTAAATGTGAATAATATTTAAAATTCAAATGAAATAAATCTCAAACTGTAAATGTGAATATGCCTGGAATTCTGCAGTTCTTATTCTGTTTGTGACCTGCCTTATTAGCACCTTCTGCACACACACACCACTCCTGTCTTCTCATTCAAAGGTCCAGTCTAGTAGGTTATTTTGAAATACGACCATTTCTTGTGGTCACAAACGTCTCAGTTATTTGCGCTCCTGGCTCCATCTCTGGTAGTGGTTAGGCACACTGTTTTGCAGTTTGAGGCTGCTGCACAGACACAGGTTCAGGAGTTAGATCCAAGTGCACTGCAGTCTCCGCTGGAGTCAGAAGTGTTGACGGTACCGCCAGGTTAACTTCCTTGGTGTCATCATTTCTGTGCAACGACGGTTCAAGTGCCGCCGGTTTCTTTCCAGTCGCCCACCTGGAGTTTGGACTTCGTAGGACCTCGAGCTCAAGAGTTTCACCACAACCGACTCGGACTCCTTTGGTTCCTTCACCCAGATTTTCTCACCAGGCGACAACGCAGGCAACAAAGTAGCCTTGTGGCGCCTATCAAAGTTCCTTTTCTGCATCTCCTTCTGAGCTGCTTCCGCTTAAGTCTGGTAACTTGGACCAGTCTGGTGTCAGAGACAAGGAGACCACTGGAACTATGGCCCTCAGACGGCGTCCCATGGACATCTCGGCCGGACTAAATCCGCACTGGAGGGGAGTGGCTCTATACTGTAACAGAGCCAGGTATGGGTCTTCAGTCTGTACTGCGCGCTCAGCTTCCCGTTGCCTTCTGGATGATGAGGACTGCTTGTAGTATGAGTAAACCCATACCTGTCCGCAAACTGTGCAAAAGCTCTGGCAGCAAACTGGGGTCCATTATCAAAGTGGACCCCCTCATGGATCCCATGCCTTGCGAAAATACTTTTGCAGTGGTTAATGACTGTTTCTGAGGTTGTGGAATTTCTCAGGTGTGCCAGTTCAAAGTTCCATGAAAAATTGTCCACCACTTGCAGGTACTGCTGACCCTGCCATTCAAACAAATCCAAGCATACTCTCTGCCACAGTTAGTCAGGAACACAGCTTGGTTTCAATGGTTCAGGCCTGTTGCGGCGCTCTTTCTCACAAGTACCACAGTTTTCTACCATGGTCTGCACCTGCTGCCAAAGTCCTGACCACCATACTGGTGACCGCAAACCGTGAAGCGACAAATAACAACGCCCCCAGTTGACTCAACTGTGACTGTGTACCTACTCTCTTAATGGTGGTGAAGGGAAAGCAGCGAGGGAGAGAGATGGGCATCACCCTCATTACGCTGGCCCAAGATAAGTGTGATCTCCAACATCACGTTACCTTACGGCCACAAGGCTATGGGACCACCTTTACCTTTACCTACGGTCACATCCGCGCCAGTGTCCAGCTTGAAGTTCACAGTTTTGCCTTCCACCTGTACATTAGCATACCATGCACCTCCACCTTGAGATACAGTACCAAGGAACAGATCCTGTCCTACACTCACACCCAAGTGTGGCATACGCAGATCTTCCCTTGCACTCCTGGGTGGCTCTGTCTCCATGCTAACCATACTGAGGATGTCACCCTGTCCTCCACTCATGCTATGTACAGTCTGTGAGTGTGGAATACGCGGGTCTTCCGGCCCCAGTCTTAGAAAAACAGGCTGCACAAAATGTCCTTTCTTGTGACATTTGTAACACTCTGCATCCTTTGCAGGACACTTGTCTTTCAACGGGTGATAACGGCAACATTTCTGGCACTTCTTGCTTGCCTGTGGCCTGTGTTCACATGTTTTGGTACTTCTTCTATTCACAGTGTCTACGCCTTCCGATACTCCACTTGTGATAGCATTTGCCTGAGAATGTGAAGATTCGTGCGCACGACACAGCTCTATGCACGAACTGAGAGTAAGCTGTCTGTCCGCTAACAATGTCTGTCGCATGACTTCATCTCTCACTCCTATCACTATTCTGTCTCTCAACATTATGTCCTCCTTGTCACCAAACTTACATGTTTTGGCAAGCTTGCGAAGTGCGGTCACGTAAGCGTCAATGCTTTCACCTTCCTATTGATTTCTTTGGTTGAAATTGAAAGTTTCATAGATCTCATTGCTCTCCCCTATACAATAGGTTTCAAACTTCTTAATTACCACAGCAATGTCATCTTCATCTTCCTCGTCTGTGTACGAGAACCCCTCAAAAGTATCAAAAGCGTCCTCTCCCATGATTGCCAGAAATACAGATTTCCTGTATCTTTTCTCTTCCTTATCAAGTCTTGAGGCTACCTCATAATTGTTCCACTACAACACTTAAATTTTCTCCAAGATTTTTTAAGACTTCTTGAATTTATGTTCAGTGGACTTGGAGTTGGAATATTTGGTCTGAAGATTTTAGTTTGTCCACCAATAGAATCCGTGGCGTTCTCGTTTTTCCCCATTTTGAGCTCACAAGTCTTGAACTATGGATCAGATTTTGTTTAACAAGGGAAGTAACTGCAGCTAGTTTACTGAAGAAGCTGAATGTCATGGTTATCGTCCCTAAATGTAGTCTCACAACGTCTCGCGTACGACATCTCCAAGTTTTTAATGCGCGACAGTAGTTACATTTCAAAGAGAGAAAAAATCACAATGTCACCTGCTCACTGAAACCATGTGAAGTTGTGGTGTTTGTGGGTTGGTGTCGTGTCTGGACTCACACAAGTGACAATAAAAACTGGCTTCTAAACGAGTGAACTTTATTGAACGTCCTGTTGTCAATATGGCTCATTCATTCATTCAATATTTAAATTAACGTCCCCGGACACAGTGCGTATAGGCCTCAGGGCGGAAGCCCGGATTTATCCTTTTACTCAAATTAACTCCAATAAAGTCTAACCTTACACTTGCCAAGGACCTCAGTGGCAGCATCTGTCACAGCTGATTTGAAGGTAGTGGTCATGGTGTTGACATCTACTTCACCAGCTCCCAAAATGAACATTGGTGCAAATTTCCCTCCAATTGTGGCTTGGAATATTTTTGCCACCTTGGAGTCTTGCAGGTTGTCCAGGTCGAACTTCAGTCTCGTGCACTTTGCTTTGTGTACTCTAAGTGGAGCCGGAAAGACATCATCATGAGATCATGGTCACTTCCGATGTCTGCTCCTGGAAAAGTGCATGACTTGCGAATGTTGACGCAAGATCTGAAGCATTTCTTGACCATGATGTAGTCAATCTGTTTGTGATGTTCCCCAATAGGACTGTGCCATGAATGGCAGGAATTACAGGAATGGGGTACATATATAGCTAAAATATAAAACTACAGGAATGGAGTACATATAGCAAAATATAAACTTGTAGGAATGGAGTACGTACAGCATAAAGTTGACGTGTATCAATGCTCTGCGACTCGCTGTGATCCATACGAGCAGGTGTGATGGGTCTTCCTTCATCATCCAGATACAACACCTGTGTAAATATTTATTATTTATTTTAGAACTTATATATAGCGCTTTTCCAGTTCAAGAGTTGCCCAAGGTGTTAGTCGATACAGGATGTAACTCAAGCCTCCAGAGGCGCCCACCTGCAATCTTTAGACACATAATCTGACGCCTAGATAACTGAGCACAATCATGGGTGACTGGGGATGGGGAGAAGAGGCTTAGTGCATATCAGTGTATTTGTGTAGCAGGTACTCACCTATCTAGGACATGAGCGTCATGATCTTTAAATACAATGCAATGCTTGCATGCACAACCTAAACATCGGTTTATACTCTTGATCATCCTAAGGAGTAAATACATACATTTTATATTAGCAGTCAGAAATTACCAAAAATGAAGTACAGCGTTTCTTAAAATGAAACATTTTTCTCAAAACGTATTCATAACATAAAGGAACTGACAGCTCAGTACCCTAATAGTCCACCCTCTCCCACCCACCCCACAACATTCTCCCTCCCTGTCCCTTCAAAAAAAAATTCTAACAACCTCATTTCAATGTTCATAACAATAATAAAGAACTATGCGCATGTATTCATGAACAAAAAAATCATTTAACCTCAGAAGCAAATAAATATTTTATATTATAATGGGTATTCTCATGATTTAAAATAAAAATGTAGTATTCATTCTTGTTTCAAATTGAATATGAGTTATAAATAATCAAGAAAAGAATTGAATGAAAATAATTCACAGTTGTCAATATTTAAGGTACATTGACAGTTTCTCAAAATATATCATAAAACCAAATACAACAATAAAAACAACCAAATACCAAAATATACCCTATATTGTTTATCAATTAATAATTTAATGTATACATTTCTTTTTCAAACATTAATTATTATCTTAGTTTATCAACTACACTATATACATATCTTTTTCAAAATATTATTATCTACCATTCATTCATATAAAAAATAACTTTAAGTTTCTCCTCAATTCTAATACAAACTATTATTTACAAATTTCCATGAAAAATATCACAATAATAATTAAACCATGAAAAAAATCTAATAATTTTGTAAAAAAAATTCTTCCAGTAAAAGACTGACCCATAGAACACAAAGTGTCAGATTCATTATTCAGGCTATCACTGTATCAGTGTTTTTTTGTACAAACATCAATAAACTTTAATAGTGTGGGGACAATGGTAATTTGAAAGTGAAATATCAATATCAGGGAGGCACTGTGGTCTAATGGTAGTGCTTCGGCTTGCGGATCGGAAGGTCCCGGGTTCGAGCCCTGGCCGGGCCATTGTGTTGTGTCCCTGGGAAAGACACTTTACTCCTGTTTTCCTACTCCTTCGGATGAGAGTATAAACCGAGGTCTAGTCTGTGTTGCATACATTCCATCATAACGGACTTTAAAGATCCTGACGCTCATGTCCTAGACGGGTGAGTGCCGGTGACAAGAAAACACCCAGCATGCACCTAGGTCCTTCTCCCCCATCCCTGGCTGCCCAGGATTGTGCTCAGTTGTCCGGGCGTCAGACCATGCGCCCAAAGGCTGCGGGTGGGCGTCTCGGGCGGCTTGAGTTAGATCCTGTATCGGCCAGCGCCTTGAGCAGCTCTTGAGCTGGAAAAGCGCTATATAAGAACGATTAAATAAATGAAATACTGAATGACAAAACATTGCCACAAAAGTGGGAACTGACAAAACATTACGATAAAAAATGATGAAGCATATCAATCAGGATTTGATTACATAATGCAATTAATATTAAGGTCAGCTGGGCTTGAAGAATAATTTATGATTAACTCAATCATGTACAGTATGAAAATAAAAACTGATTGCACGCAGCAAACACTAGTACTATTGGGTGCCATATTGGAACTCTACACATGAAATCCTTTTTACAAGCATAAAGCGCATTCTACAGACCACATCATGCTGATGTTCTCTTAGCCTTTATCTTGTTATGTTTCCAGTGACAATCCTTATCCCACAAAACTTAAAATTAAGAATTCTGGTTGTATTACAGCAAACCTAAACCACTAAAGCATGTCAGGTTAGCGTTGATCTAAATCAAAGAAACACACTTGTTAGTCTAACGTTCCAGAGATAAATGAGTACATATACTTTTCAAATGATCAGTTATCTTATTTCATGGGGGTATTGGTTTTGGGGCTTCATGTGTGAGCATTAATTGGTTGCTTTTAGTTATAACAAGGTAACCATACACAAAATAAGTTCATGTTATTTATGAGCTCCCATTGGTTTTTGCTCTTCTTTCACCGAAACCAGGAAAATCAAGTTTAAACAGGGAAACAGAGACCGTGAGAGAATGTTCATGCACATGTTTCTTATATATACCAATTTGATAATAATATGCAACAGCAAAACCACTTGTCATAGATTAGAGATAAGCTGTGCAACTGGGACATTTAGTTGCAAATTAAATTAGTATATTGGTCATTCAAATATACACTTCAATTCACTAAATGCTGGATAGGAAAGTAATACATGTTTGATCAATAATTAATTAACACTGACTCTTTGGAGAAAATTCTACTTGATGCAAGGTGAATTAAAATTCAGACAAGTATAACATAATTTTCCTTGACTAGTGAATCGTACCAACAATTGCCTTAGTAAAATGTGCTCACTATAAAAAAAAGTCAAAACAAATTATATAACCAGTAACAGTTTAAAATACGATTTTTAAGAAAATTACGAATATATAAATTGTGTGAAACAAAAGTCCAACAACTGATTGTTTCAACTACAAATACTGTCAGTGTCAAACAAAATGCATAAAATAAAATAAAATAAAATACAAAATTTATTTTCATCAATAATATTGATTATTATAATATTGACTTACATCCCCATCCTCCTCAACAGACATGTGTGAAAGCCTAGATTCATTTCTAATGCCTGGTGCACTGTTAGGGCGATGGTGCGGTGAGTAAGACTTCAAGTGCCCTCTCTGACCCCGTTGCTTGCGAGATGGGCTTGACCCAGGTCGAGTCGATCTGGGGGTCAGCAAAGGTAGAACATCCTCATCACCTTTCCTGCCCATTGAAGCCTGTTGGGAATGCAAGTAGAGCACTAAACAACAATGTAAACAACAGGCGCACCCAATAACAAAGCCATGGCAACAACAAAAAGGAGGGAGGGGTGAGGAGAGGATATCCCTGTAGGGTTACCAGTGCAAAACAACAAGCAAAACAAAAATAATTGTGCAAAGAATATAGCAATTTGACAACACAACTACTGCAATCACTCTGAGGAACAAATAGTAAAACAAAAGTCATGACATTACAATTGATAATAAAACAAGGAAATTAGTGGGAGAAGGATGAGAAGGGGTTGGGGATGTTGTATGGAGTAGAGGTTGAGTGTGGTACGTTAGTGGGTAGAGGAGAGATAATAATAATAATAATAATAATAATAATAATAATAATAATAATAATAATAATAATAATAATAATAATAATAATAATAATAATAATAATAATAATAATCTGGTTTTACTTTATGATGACACTAACACATGATGATACCAAACGCACAAATTCAGGCAAATGATGTCTAAAAACAACAACACAAGATGTCAAACCATTCAAGTATATTTGTAGACATGCACAAACATAGCTGATCAATGAAAATCTGTATTTCTAAATGTGTCAGTTTTCATTGTGACGTTGTGACTCGATCAGCTTCATCCCAAAGATGCTTCTGAAAACATGGAATGATGGGCAGCTGTGTGAAATATTTGCAATCCTATCCTATCCTATCCTAATCTTATCCCATAACTCGGAGGTCGTAGGAGCACCTCAGATGATCGTTTAACAAGCGTACTCCATTTTTCCCTGTCCTCAGCAACTCTGATCGATTGTTTTGCTCAGTGTCAAACCAGTCCATTCTCGAATGTTGTCCTCCCACCTCTTTTTCGGTCTCCCTCTTCTTCTACCTCCTTGCACTGTGCCTTGCAGGATGGTCTTTGCAAAACCTGATGATCTGGTGACGTGGCCATACCATCGGAGTTTACGTTTTTTCACCACTGTGAGCCGGTCATCGTGTTGTCCAATGGCTTGTGTGGTGGTCTGTCGGATTTCGTTGTTGGTGATTTGCTGGGTATAGGAAATGCCCAGAAGTCTTCTGTAGCACCTCATCTCCATGCTTTGTATTCTTCGTTGGAGATCTGCTGTGAGGGTCCATGTTTCGCAAGCATATAGGAAGATGGAGATGTAGACTGATGGTCCTGTCTTTCCAAATTGGCTTCAACCTCGCCAGGGCAGCAGTTTTTTGTGCGATCCTGGAGAGGACTTCCAGTCGGGACCCATTGTCTGATACAATGGCTCCTAAATATTTGAAGCTATGCACTGTGTTGAGGGATTGACCTTGGACTTTGATGTCCAGTGTTGATGCCATTGGTGTTGTTGGTCATCATTTTGGGCTTCTCTGCACTTATTTCCATTCCATAGTCTCTGGAGGTGGTGTCAAGCATCTGCACCAGCTGTTCACGTTCTTGTTCCTCTCCAGCCAATCCATCAATATCATCTGCAAAACGGAGGTTGGAGATTGCTCTTCCCCCTATGCTGACTGTGCCTTCCTGGTCTGCAAGGGCATCTGACATGATGCGCTCTAGGAAGATGTTGAAGAGTGTTGGAGAGAGTAGGCATCCCTGACGCACACTGATTGTTGTTCTGAACCAGTTTCCGATGTCGCTGTTGTGGAAGACTGCACTGGTAGCCTTGTCATATAGGCTTTTGATGACTTCAATAATTTTAGGGCTGATGTTGTACACTCTCATGGTTGCCCACAGAGCTGCATGCCAGACTGGGTCAAACACCTTTTTGAAGTCTACGAACACATGATATAGATGTTGGTGCTGTAGGTATTTCTCTCAGATTATTCTGAGGTTCAAAATCTGTTCAGTGATACTTCGCCCTGCCCTGAATCCTGCTTGTTCTTCAGCTATGATTTGTTCAGCTTGGGGTTTCAACCTGTTGAGCATTATATTTTTCAGGAGGACCTTGCTGGGATGGCTGATGGTGCGGTAATTTTCACATTCCTGAAGGTTACCTTTTTTGGGAAGATTGATGACAAGCGACTGGGTCCATGGAGTAGGCCACTCCCCACTCTGCCAGATCTTGTTACAGATAATGGTGAGTGCGTCGATCATTGCTTCTCCTCCTGCTTGAAGCAGTTCCGCAGGTATGTTGTCCACTCCCGCTGACTTCCCCTTCTTCAGCGATTGCACTGCTGCCTCAACTTCTTCTCGGAGAATTGGGAGGATTTCTTCTTCTTCTCTGTTCTCTGGACATGCTAGAACTGATGGGTCTCCGTTTGGTTTGTGGTTGTAAAGGTCAGAGCAGTAGGGCCTAGACGTCAGCTCCCTGTGAGGTGTTCTTTTCTTTTTCATCTCTCTTCATTTATCACACAGGTCCAAAAGTTCAGGTGTGATCCACAGCTTCTTCTTTGGCAGGT
The DNA here is from genome assembly GCA_036898135.1 of Oncomelania hupensis. Classification (NCBI taxonomy): domain Eukaryota; kingdom Metazoa; phylum Mollusca; class Gastropoda; order Littorinimorpha; family Pomatiopsidae; genus Oncomelania; species Oncomelania hupensis. The sequence goes on from CM072526.1 coordinate 29,475,669, forward strand.
GCTTTCCAAGGATCTCTGTGGTGGCATCTGTCACAGCTAATATTTGTAAGCACAACATTATTACAATTGGTTCAGCCAATTTTAAGATAAAACACAAAACGTGTTTACAATTGACCTCAGCGACCTTTATCTTTGGGAAAGAGCAAAGGTGAAGGACAAAAAACATTGAGTGGTGGTTAAAGTATCTGCATAATAAAAATATTTGTGAGATAAAGCCAAAAATGTGATTTGAACAAAACCGTTCAATTGTGAGCGACTGACTGACTGATCAGCAGAACAACACTGTATGACTGGTTACCAGCTGAAGTATCTGTATACTAAAGATCTTGATCTGTTTTGAGATATAGAGCAAAATATGTTCAGTGAAGAGTTGCCCCAGTGACCTTAACCTTGAAAAGTAAAGCAATAATATGGCATGGGAAACTGGCCATTAACACAGGTAATGTTTGTATGAAGTTTGAGCAAAATCCATTCAGTGGTTCTCAAGCTATGGAGTGCAATAGTCAGACAGACAGACCTTAGGCTCCTTCTGTTTCACAAATACTAAATATTTCCAAATATTACCTTTAAATAAATAAAAGTTTAAAAAAATAATATCAGGATGAGGAGAATAAATTCATTTGTATTTGTAAAATAAAATAAAACAACTATAGATCACCAAAAACGTCTCTTACACCTATTGCAAGTACACACAAATGCCTCTCTCTCTCTCTCAGTTTTGACAACAATAATTTGACCAAAATTTTCTTTTATTTGTTTATTTTAGGTGGTGGGGTTATAATAATTCTGCTTGTTCTTGTTATATTAAGATTTTTATTGTTCTATTATTAGTTTGTTATTTTTAACTTGTGATTATTATAAGTCACAAGGGCAAGATATAAAAATGTGCACTCAACACTTATTAATGTACTCTTGGAAAACAAACTTGTTATATTATCTAATTTCTTATACATAGAGAACTAGAACTTAAATTCCAGATAATTGTTGACTATGGACTGTAATTGCTGCACCCATGTGAGTTAAAAATAGCAGACCATGGGTAAGGTAACGAGCTACGTCAATATTTTGGAGTACTTCACAATTGTGTACCTAATACATATTGCACATAATGCATTTACAGATAAGTGCCTATAGTACACATTACACATAATGCATGTACAGATAAGTGCCTATAGTACACATTACACATAATGCATGTACAGATAAGTGCCTATAGTACACATTACACATAATGCATGTACAGATAAGTGCCTATAGTACACATTACACATAATGCATGTACAGATAAGTGCCTATAGTACACATTACACATAATGCATGTACAGATAAGTGCCTATAGTACACATTACACATAATGCATGTACAGATAATTAAGTGCCTATAGTACACATTACACATAATTAAAGCATGTACAGATAAGCCAGTAAGGTATTAAAAAAAAAAGATGCTATAAGAACTTTATTCTTAAATCAGTCTCAAAGTGTGGCAATCTGTAACCAACATACACGCTCACATGTTACAGACACTCCTATATACACAACAAATACACATTCATCACTCAAATACAAGAGTAAAGGCAAAGTCGCTATTAGAAGATGGAAAGGAAATCAAAGTTTTATTTATGAAAGTTTAGGTTGACTGCATCCAATACCAATATTGAAGGGAGGAAGGAAACCAGAGTACCCGGAACAAATCCCTGGTGACCTCAATAGTCTCATTCCTAAATCACATAATTTTGCCTTTGGCATAGGAAACCTGCAACTAACCCACTGTGCCACCCCAATATTCAGCATAATTATATTGATTTCAGTACTTGCAAATTAATTTTATACATCAGTACCATTTTAAAAAAAGTTTAGTGCATCAGTCTTGGAGCATAAATAAGGTGATTCTAGACAGCCATTTTTCAATTAAAAAACAATTTCTTGTTTTAAAGCTGCCGTTTCAATGGCACTGCCATAAATATATAAAGAATGGTAAACTTGGAACTTGTATTCCAAACGGCACTGAAACTTCTGTTCTTTTATTTTCTTGCTAATATACATTGATTTTTCTGTTTACAGATTAACACAAGTTCTGTGGGTCATATAGTTTATAGAAGGATCTAGATTGTACGCTCTAATAATAAACATATTTTTACTTTCTGCTCTTTTATTGGCCAACCAATTTCTCTTATTCTTTTGTGCATATATGGACACTGATTTTACTTGTTGCAGATAATTAGTTTTGTGCAGGCCATGCAATATAAAGAAGGTTCTATGCTTTGAACCAAAATGTATTATTGCACTTGTCAATTGCACTGAGTTGATGGTAGGGAAGAGATTGGAGTGATTTGTGAGGAAAAGAAGTAATAAAAAAAAACACCAAAAAAACCTTCTGTCCTTTCTTTACTTTAATATATACACTGATCTTATTTTTTTTGTCAACCAATCTTAAACTTTTTAGTTCAGTTGCTATCAACAACAAAGAAGTGGCCTAGCACTTGCCTTGAGGTTTCACTGGCAATATAATGTCCATCCTTTCTTCTTTTACTTCTACACGTTAAGTGATTGATGACTTTAGAGCTTTCAGTCTATTTGAACACAGTATTATTATGCACTGCAGGTGTTTGATCTCAGTAAAGAATCAATGAATGCAAATGTGCACAGATCAATGCACTTGAAAGACAACATTTTTAAATCAACCCTTTTTAAAGTGGCTGTAGAAGCTAGAAAAGAGGCAAGTGGAACTAGTGATGCATAAATATTTGTTATAAAGGCCTGAAAAAGCTATACAAAATCTATAAGACCCCTTATAGTTATTATCATTATAATTCTAGAGCATGGATGCATTTCTTTATTTAATGTCAACATCACTATATCAGTATATGTAAGTGAGATTTCAATTTGAGAAGTTGAGATCCGTCTTTATCTAACAAACAGTACAGCTTTAGAGCAAAAAAAAAAAGAGCTACGTCACCAGGTCAATAATCTCCCTCTCACAAACACATCCCCACTTCACCCCCACCCTTCGGAGTATTTGTAAATATATCTAAATGTACCCATTTACCTCCCACATCCCACCCCACCCCACCATCCACCCACAACTCTTGCTAGAAAAAACATTCTAGTGGGATAACTTTGACACTGTAGTAATCAGCTGCATGTGGAATGTTGTAATGCATTTGTCTGGTGACTCCATAGCAACAGCACTTGACAACAATGAAACCTCTCATACTGTATCGTACACTAATACCAAAGGCTTCAGCATATTGACAACACAAGCCCAAGGGCACAAGATCTGAGCTGTTGATTAGTCACAGGCTGAACTTTAAAATGAACTTTATATAGAGATAACCATTACAATGATCTATGATACAAAATAAAAATGATTAATGATGATGTGGGTTTGTCATAAAAATGAAAGAAAATGTAACTGAGTCAGTTGCTGTTAAGATCTTCCATAACATGAAGCTAAGTAATTATTTTCATATAGCACATTGAGAAGTTCAGCAAGTTGCTCAAGGCACTTCAATTAACAATGAAAACAATTAACACCACATCACTACACATTCTGAAACATTTTATATTAATAAGGTCTCTGTAACTTGCTTCCATCTACAAAATGTTTAGCTTTGTACATGATAGATGATCATGAATTTCTAGAACTATGTCTTCATATATTATGTGCTTGACGATGTGCTCTTAGGTTTGGAGGTCAAAAGGTAATGATCAAAGAATAATTTCTCTTTCATTTATTTAATGCAACATTTATTGATGATGGTCAGAAGATACAATCCTATGGATATTTTTTTTTTCATTTTCCAAGTGGGTTAGAAGTAAAGACAGAGAAAGGAAAAAATGAGGAGAGAAGGGAGAGAAGTAAGGGGAGTAGGGAAGAATAAGGTGTATGTCACTTGCTTGAGGCAAAAGCATGCATCTTCAGATACTAGTATCAAAATGACAATTTAAAGCAATATTGAAGTGGTGCAGTCATAAAGCGTATTAAAAAAGCATTTTATAACATTTTTTAATCATGATATTTTGACCTCCAAACCTAAGAGCACAGGAGAGAGGGTGGAGGGAGGGAGTGGGAGGGGCCTAAACATGATGACATGCCTCTTTAGTGTGAACTTCAAAGCCAGGGGTCCTTAGATTGTAAGAGCCAGACTCGGTCATCAAAACAGAAACAGACAAAGTAGATCCTCAAGAAACACTAATTTTGATGTTCTACATGTTTTAAATATTTTTGTTGTTGAACCTGCAAGATCCATTGGACAGAATGATACAGCAGAGGAAATATGTGTGTATAGGTTTGTAAAGTTCAAACTGTCAAATGATAATTTTTATAAGTCGTATTTTAACAGGCACAGTATTCTAAATAATACCAGCAGTCTTGAAATGATCCAATGTACAAGTATCCAAAACAGAAACGACACAACCAAACTCATACATGACAATACAAAGAGTATAAACTAATTATGAATTGCAAATAGATTAATAACCATCAGTTAAAACAATTTTACAACCTTGAACATTAACAAAGACAATTAATGTGATTATGATGTAAACAAATGGAACAGACAAGGGCATTGAAAGCAAGAATGTTAAATTCTCTTGCAGGACTAGTAACCTAGTCAAAATAAGGAGTCCTGAGCATTCTGCCTAACCCATTAAACAAAAATCAAACAAAATGAATCTCAAATTTGTCTGCATTTGGTGGGAGACAGTGCATGCATGCTTCAGTGATAATTGACCAAATTGTATCGGCTATGAAAGATCGAGGGATTAATTAATGAGAAAAATCATCACTGGTTGGATGAATGAGCTGCAAGATTTAGATTGGAGTATAAATTACTTCTGCTTGGTGCAGCACCCCTGAACAGAACTTATAACAGTAGAACAGACATTAGGGATAATATAAAATCACTGTCATCTTTATCCTCATCAACAAAAGAGGGCTCACCCGAACCCTGCGGACAAGTTGAATCTTTGCAATCTCTTCAAGTTTCTTCTTGATCTCAGCTTGTCGTGACCTCTCAAGGTCAAGGGTCTTGTGAACGATGGCCTGGGCCAGCATATCCTTCACATGTTTCTTATGCTCCTTGCGACTCATGTTGAGTCGATAGGTTGTCTCTGTCACAATCGCACCTTTCTTGGTCACCTGTACAATAATACCAAACAATACAATGCAAAATAATACAACTACCCATTACATCACAAATGAACAGTTATAAATCAATATTTTTAAGAAGTGCAAGAAAAATGTGATGTCAATGTGTCATTCCTGTTGGGTTGATAAAGATGTGTTGTATTGTATGTATAATGTTGACAGTGGTCCCAATATAGCTGCTTGCTAGCTCATTCCTGAAACTGATCATATCAGGCTGGGGAACAGTCCAAAGCAAAAATCTCTTAAATCCAGACGGGGTCCAGGGGCCGCCATAAAGCCCCTGGACCTGAGCCCCGGTGGGGGGGGATACATAGCATGTAAAACCCAAAAAGAATGATTTTTGTGAGAGATAAACGTGGATGTTTTTCATAATATTCATCATGTGTTCATAAAGACATTATCATTAGTAGTAGTATAAGTAGTAGTAGTAGTTACCCATGACATGGGGTGCAGTTACACTTCAGAGTACCATTGTTGATTATATTTAGAAAAGAAGTCAAAACAAATTTACAAGTTAGTAATAGTATCAGCCAGGCAGACACATGTACTTCACATTTCAGTTCTTTTTTTTTTCTCGGAGCGATTTTTTTTTCTCGGACCTCTATTTAATTATCTCGGGAGTGACGGTACCTTTTCTCGGAAAATCGCGGATCCGAGGAGAGTTCCCCAGCCTGTCATATACCGCTTGGCGACCTTAAGGTATTGACAATTTAATGTTTACAACACTTTCTTTCATTATTTAATTTGTGATTTATTTCTGTGGGTTTGGGCACTGAATAGAATAGACCCAACGTTTCCCAGCGTGTCATAAGAGGCAACTAACATGGGTGATAGATCCGATCATTTTGTTTTGCAAAGCATTCAATAACAGAGTGTATTTACCTTTGATTTGATTTTGCTTTGTTGTTAGAAGAAGCTTGGTATAATGTTGATAATTTTCGTTGGTCGATATTATTGGAGAATTTTCCAGGATTGCTTGTTTATTATCGATCGAAACATCTAAATAGATCTACTGGTAGCTGAGAAATTCTTGGGCCCTAAAGAAAGTTGTATGACGTAAGACAGTAATGACGAATTTCATCCTGATTGGCTGTAATTGTGTCACGCTGGAATGTTCGAACGTTCTCTAGAGTATAGAAAAACTATATAATTGATGCACTGTGTCTGAAAAGGGTGAGAAAGTGGAAAAAGTGATTGTACGCAGTTGTTGATGTACGCTGAATAAGGTTGGAAAACTTCACACGACAACTCCTGCCTTGTTGCTGAGTGAACAGGTTGCCTGATAAACGAATATGAGTTACACTTATCAGGATTCAAGCATCGGAGTTGAATCAACTACTTATAAAAAAAAACCAACAACGAGTGTAACACCCGAATCACCAAACGACCGCACCTTCCGTTTACCACCAGGACGGAGGTGATAAGTGAGCTACTGATAGACAACTTAGCAAAATCAGCACGAGAGACATCCTTATAGGAACCTGGAATGTCATGACCCTATCTGCGGAGGAAAAATTAGAAGAACTGGCCCACGAGCTGGATCACTATCAATTGAACATTTTAGGTATCAGCAAACTGCGCTGGAAAGGTCTAGGTGAAACAATGACTGACAAAGGCCAAAAGCTTTATTTCAGTGGGAGAGATGACATGCACGAACACGCTGTTGGATTCTTGGTCATGGGCCGCCCAGTCTCCAATAGACTCATTACCATCCATCTGAAAGCAGTCCCTTTTAACATCACCATCATCCAGGCCTATGCCCCAACATTGGACTATGACAACAGCGAAGTCGATGATTCTATGAATATTGACAGGCTGTCTTTGACCAAGTGGCGAAGAAGGACATAGTCATAGTGGAAGGTGACTGGAATGCCAAGGTTGGCCAAGATGCACACCATAACTGGGGAGACACATGTGGACTCCATTGCAATAAGACATATGACAGAGATCTGAGACTCTTGAAGTTTTCCAGATACAACAATCTGATACTGGCAAACTCGCTTGGTCTCCAAAAAATCCAGACGATGGACCTGGCACAGTCCCATCGGGGAGCATCACAACCAGATTGACTACATCATGGTCAATCAGATCAAGCATCAACATTGGCAGGCCATGCACTTTTCCAGGAGCAGACATTGGAAGTGACCACGATCTCATGATGGTTTTCTTCGGGATCCACTTGAAGAGAGTAAACACAGCAAAGTGCACCAGACTGAAGTTTGACCTGTACAAACTGCAAGACCCGCAGGTGGCAAAAATATTTCAAGCCACAATTGGAGGGAAATTTGCACCATTGCTCATTTTGGGAGCTGATGAAGAAGATGACCACCACCTTCAACTCAGCTGTGACAGATGCCGCCACTTAGATCCTTGGCAAGCACCACCCAAAGATCACATCTGAACTTTTGTACCTGTGTCATAAACAAAGAGAGACGAAAAAGAAAAATAACACCTCACAGGGAGCTGATGCCTACCGAAAAATCAACAATGACAGCTGAAAAGGCATGCGGACAACAAATGAGAACTGAATAGAAGATCAATACCAGGAAACAGAGAACAGTCTGAACAAGTACAACAGCAAAAATCCTACCAGACTGTGAAGCGGCTGACAAGTGTTAAACAGCCCAAGATCTCCACGATCCAAAGCAAGTCTTACCAAAAAACAAGAAGTCTTGGATAGATGGACAGAGTACTGCTAAAACATTTACAACTACACACCAAACAGGGACACATCAGTTCTAGCATGTCCCTAGAACAGAGAAGAAGAAGAAATCCTTCCATTTCTCCTAGAAGAAGTTGAGGCAGCAGTGCAATCACTGAAGAAGGGGAAGTCAGCGGGAGTGGATGACATACCCATGGAATTGCTTCAAGCAGGAGGAGAAGCAATGCTTGATGCCCTCACCATTATTTGTAACAAGATCTGGCAGAGTGGGGAGTGGCCTACACCAGGGGCCTAGTTGTTTGTCATCACTCTTCCCAAAAAGGCTAACCTTCCAGAGTGTGAAAATTATTGCACTATCAGCCTCATCAGCCATCCTAGGAAGATCCTCCTGAAAATATTCAACAGGTTGAAACTCCAAGCTGAACAAATCATAGCTGAAGAACAAGCAGGATTCAGGGCAGGGTGAAGTACCACTGAACAGATTTTCAACCTCAGAATAATCTGCAAGAAATACTTACAGCACCAACAACATATGTATCATGTGTTTGTAGATTTCAAGAAACCTTTGACAGACCATGAGAATGTACAGAATTATCGTCATCAAAAGCCTGTATGACAAGGCTACCAGTGCAGTCCTCTACAACAGCGCCATCGGGAACTGGTTCAGAACAACAATCACTATGTGTCAAGGATGCTTACTCTCTCCAACACTCTTCAACATCTTCCTAGAGCGCATCATGTCAGATGCCCTTGCAGATCACGAAGGCACAGTCAGCATAGGGGGAAGAGCAATCTCCAACCTCCGTTTTGCGGACAACATTGATGGATCGACTGAACGAACAGTTGGTACAGAGGCTTGCCACCACCTCCAGAGCCTATGGATTGGAAATAAGTGCAGAGAACACCAAAATGATGACCAACAACATCAATGGCATCAACATGGACATCAAAGTCCAAGGCCAATCCCTCAACACAGTGCATAGCTTCAAATATTTAGGAGCCATTGCATCAGACAATGGGTCCCGACAGGAAGTCCTCTCCAGGATCGCACAAACAACTGCTGCCATGACAAGGTTGAAGCCCATCTGGAAAGACAGGACCATCAGTCTACATTCCAAGGTAAGGCTGTTGTGCTTCCTTGTCATCTCCTTCTTCCTATATGCTTGCGAAGCATGGACCCTCACAGCAGATCTCCAACAAAGAATACAAAATATGGAGATGAGGTACTACAGAAGACTTCTGGGCATTTAATATACTCAGCACATCACTAATGACAAAGTCCGACAGACCACCACACAAGCCATTGGACAACATGATGACATGCTCACAGTGGTGAAGAAACAGAAACTCCGATGGTATAGCCTGTCACCAGAGCATCAGGCCTTTCAAAGACCATCCTGCAAGGCATGGTGCAAGGATGCAGAAGAAGAGGGAGACAGAAAAAGAAGTGAGAGGAGAACCTTTGAGAATGGACTGTATTGACACTGAGCAAGGACACTAGGGTTGCTGAGGACAGAGCACACCAGCTCAATGCTTATGTGAGCAGCACTTTTAGGTTCTCCCACATTTTGCTGGCTGCGGGCTATTTATAGCTTGCCTACACCCTCCCTTCCAGTGAAAGGAAAGGAAAGAAGCACTGGCGAAGCTATCGGCGAAGCTATTTATAGCTAGCCTGGCTGAACTAACCTCAAAACCTAAAAGCTTTGGTTGAGTCGGTGTGAGAGAATGATGGAGTACGCTGGTTAAAAGATTATCTGTGGTGCCCCAACGACCTTCAAGTTACGGGATAGAATAGGATAGGATTTATATCTAATGAGCTTCACACATCTTTCTCTCTCCCAATATCACATCCCCTACCTCTTTCTCTTCCTCTCTCTAAATCAGTACCACTTCCACTAAAGTAAAGTTGATGAATACAATGAGATAAGCAGCCAACCCTTCTTTAGCTTTTGTTACTTTTTGTAAGTGTCTTATTGTTAACTTATGAGCCAAGCTTGATAAGGCACATTGGGACACTCAAAGATTAAACCCTATAATCAGTGAGGACAAGTACAGGTTACAATTCTCAAACAAACAGGATTATATAGTTTGATATTAGATCTTCTGTAACTGCAACACAATAATTATATAAATCCACTTTTATGTGGCATGACAGTGTAGTAAATACTAGGACATGTACAACCTCCTGTGTTGAGAGATGGATCATCATCATCTTAATCGTCATCATCATCATCATCATCATCATCAAAAACAACAGAAGTCATAATTCTAGTAAAAAATGGCTTCTACTGCTGACCTGTCCATCTACCATCCAGATCAAGCATCCTGGTTAATTATTAGGATTTGTAACCATCAAATATACAGATAAATGAAACAGTACTGCACAATCACCCCAGGAAATCCAGCTGTAAATATATATAGTTACCTGACTCTCAAAGTATAAGAAATGTGGGAGCAGAGAGGTAATTCATGCTTTCCGAAAGCAGGCCCTGAGTTATGGGAAAAGCTTATAATATACACTCAATCCATCCTCAACACATCCTTCACAAATGCTTTGACAAAATGCACAAATGTATAAATAAAAAATAAAACTTACCAGGCCAGCTTTACGCAGATGTCTGCGCATACGTGTATTTGCAAAGTACCCTGAAAGGTGGCCATCTGTCAGACTGTTGTATGTGGCCAATGGCCTTGGGAACAAAATAAAATATACATTATTGTAGGCGTCAATAGTCAATAAACAAACATACAATTAAAACAAAATAAATAAATAAACTGCTTGGTTGTAAAGGTATACACACCCCCCCCCACACACACACACACAGCCATATCAGCAAATATTCAAACAAAATGAAACTCGATCATGCACAGTAAAAACAAGCTTATACAAGTTTGGGATAAATATGTTTAGTGGCTTAACTACAACAACTATAGTACACATTATATATTGTGTAATCAAGCATGATAATCCACAGATCTATAAGTGAAAGTGACAAAATGCAAAAGAAAAAATTGACTCTATAGCTATGGGTCTATAAACTGTTTGAGTTTTGACCTCAAAACATTTCAAACATACGTAAATGCATGAATGTTAACCTAGTATAGCATCGATGAAGCATTGCTATTGCTATTACACCACATGAATATCATGAATAAATTGGGAACAAAAGTAAGAAGATTTTAGAATCTTAGTGCAATACTAAATTATAATGCAAAATATATTCCATTTATCATTTTTATATAGCGCTTTTCAAGCTCAAGATCTGCTCAAGGCATTGGTCGAAACTGGCGGGTGCCCACTTGCTGCATTAGGCTCTTTAAAGTCTATCCGATAGAATGCATGCATGCAGAGGTTATAGACTTAATTTGGTTCATACTCTCATTCAAATTAAAATTCTACTATACTACACTAAGATTCTAATACATATATATTCCTTAATTGTTCAACCGCAGTTATGGGTAATATTAGAATCTTAGCATTGAGTTATTTATTATTTCTTTATTACTCTTTAAAATGCAACACCAAAATTCCTAATGCATTTATGAACGTTCCTCCTATTAACAGGGCAGATTTAACGCGTAAATTGTCCCATGCAGAGAAAATCAGATGCCACTGTATCATGGAAACACAACAGTGCTGCTACATTCAATTACAGAACAGATAAGAACCCTGTGTTTAGTTATTCATGCACTGAAACATAATAGGTCCAACTAGATTCAGATTCCGATCAAACCAAAAAAGAAAACGCTTACCCTTCGTGTATGTGGCTCATGATGGTGACTGTTAGCCTGGCCTTTCTCTTAACAAACTAAGAAAGAAGTTACAAATGCAACAAATCAACAATGTGCCATGGAAGGTGAGTTACTGCCAGATAACAAACAGTGCTACATGGCAGCCATGCTCCAAACAAGTCTGTCGCCCGGGTGAGATCCCGTCACGTGACCAAACTTTGCATCGACAACAGTGCCCGAAATAAAAATAGCGAACATAGTCTAATAGTATTACATCATTATGTGTTATCAACACAAATATATTAGCTTCCCCGTTTAAACAATCCCAAAATGTATGTGTGGTTCAAATGATAAATAAAACTTTAACAAGATAGCTTGATTGGCTCGTGTCAATTTGCTGCATTAATTTACTTTCGAAATCAATTTTAGCTAATCAGCCCGGAGTTGCCTAAGCAGAGCAATACGTAACTATTTTGCCGGAAAGTCTGTGCAACCCTATGCCCGCGGAGAGCGTTCTGTAGCGTTCTCAAAAGGTTGTTAGCGAAAAAAAAAAAGATGGCGGCCAGAGTGGTGGGTTTTCGATTCGATGTGTTCAATGGTGAAATAGCAAGGAAGGACTTTTTGTCATTTACGGTCTGTTAAAATTTGTGTACTTGTTATTTGACGAAATAATTATTTCTATGTGCAATCGGTATGAATTGGTATATATATTTGATATTATTGTTGTATCGTCAGTGCAAGGTTCACTTTTAGCCAACTTCACTTTGATTGGCTGTTGTGCAGTCAACATGTGCTGCGCCATTTTAAAAACGTTCGCTTATGGCAAAAGGTTGCCTAGAAGCAAAATAGAAAATTCTCTCAGTCATGCGTATCAAGCGTTACAATTGCATGATTTGACCAAAATAAACAGCATTCAGAGACTTGTGACAGGCATCATTAAATCCGGCACTTCAGTTCTAGTGCAAAAGTCGTCGGTGCTACCTGTTAACAAGTTCAGACAACTGTTTGTATCTTGGGGTGAAAACAAAAAACTCAGAGACTGAAAGCAGTTTTGTTGATAATAATAATAATAATGGACATTTATATAGCGCTATTACTTGTATTTTTATAGACAAGCGCATAGCGCTTTACATGAAAGGAAACAAACATGAAACAACTTACAATATTGCATTAGAAATTATACAATGAGGAAAAAAAGGCTATTGCTTTCATGCTCAGACCATCAGATGTGGCGCCGAAGGCCATCACGTTCAGCAAAGACTTGAATTGCATCCAAAAGGTGCAATTTACAAAAGATATGTTGCGTTTTAGTGAGGAAGGTCTTAAAGTCACATTATTTGAAATCTTCTCATTTGCTCTTTCTCATTCCTGCTCTGTTCTATCAATCTGCTAGTACTATCGTCTTCTTCGCTAGACCAGTCTCCTACCTTTTTTCTTGAAAACTCTTCCGGGACAAGACTCCTTGTTTGTGTATGAGGTCTGTTGGATCAGCTTGGGAATATTGGATGCTTTCTGCCAGGTGGTCACTAGGGCTTCCTATGATGTTATTATTTAGCAATGTAGGCATTTTATATGTATGTGTTTTGTTGATGATTTATAATGATGTTTGTATTCTATTTTGTTTTTGTAAACGGGGGTTCGATAAGTTGGGGTGAAGCCTCAGCCGTCCCCTGCGTGGGATGTCTTTATTGTAAAGTGACTGGCTGGTGGAGGGCATTCAGTTTTCCCACTAGGGTTGTTTCAGCAGATCTTTTATGCGGATTGGGGGTTGTCCGGTCCTGATTTGGCTCGGAAGAGTCCGCTGGACCTAAAGCAACAATTATGTAATGTAATGATCAAAAACGACTATCAAAGGAAAGGGTTTGAGATTTTCCTACCTAGAAATGCTAATAAATTGATGGACTCAGTGCAAACCTTACAGGATTACATAGATAAGACAGAAGAAGTCCGATCCGACAACTCTGTTTTCCTCTTTCTGAACCAGCCGCATACAGCTATTTCAGCAGCTTCTGTAGGCAAAATTCTGGAAGAGAGTATAGAACTGGCAGGTTTAGCTGGTCAGGGTTTCTCAGCTAAGTCATTTCGCCCTACCGGCGCAACAGTGGCTATTGAGAGAGGTGTCAATCCCAAGACAGTTCAGACATTGGGCAGGTGGAAAAGTACAGCCGTATTTTTTCAGCATTATGTACACTCTAGAACGCCCGCAGATTTTGCGACAAATTTGTTACAATAATAGTCGTGTTTAGACTCGAACAAATACAATGAAGTTGAGCTTTTCCTATCCTATCCTATCCTATCCTGTCCCGTAACCCGGAGATCGTAGGGACACCACAGATGATCGTTTAACCAGCATACTCCATCTTTCTCTGTCCTCAGCAGCCCTGATGGCTTCGCTCAGTGTCAAACCAGTCCATTCTCGAATGTTGTCCTCCCACCACTTTTTCGGTCTCCCTCTTCTTCTACCTCCTTGCACTGTGCCTTGCAGAATAGTCTTTGCAAGGCCTGATGATCTGGTGACATGGCCATACCATCGTAGTTTCCGTTTCTTCACCACTGTGAGCAGGTCATCGTGTTGTCCAATGGCTTGTGTGATGGTCTGTCGGACTTCGTCGTTGGTGATGTGTTGGGTATAGGAAATGCCCAGAAGTCTTCTGTAGCACCTCATCTCCATGCTTTGTATTCTTCGTTGGAGATCTGCTGTGAGGGCCCATGCTTCGCAAGCATATAGAAAGATGGAGCATATAGGAAGATGGAGATGACAGTTGAGCTTTTATTTTGAACAAAATAGAAACTCGGAAATAAGGCAAAATAAAATAACAAGAACGGTGATCTCTTTCCGTGTTATGGATATTTGTTGAAATAGAAGTTACAGGAAACAGATCTGAGTTTTATTTTAATAGTCATAATAAAAATAATACGTACGTGATCATTATCAATACGTAATATTAAGATTGTTTATAGTTGTTGTATTAAATATATGGTTCCCTGTGTTATTGGGTGTCAACTAAGGAAAAGGCCAAATAAAATAACAAGAACCGTGATCTGTTTCCTGTAATGGATATGTTGAAAATAATAGTTCGTGCGGAGCAATCGAAACGTTTTGCGGTACTTTTTTCCTATACAACTCGATGCAGCTGCGAACTATTTTTGCCTCTGGGCAACCTTTTGCCATAAGCGAGCGTTTTTAAAATGGCGCAGCACATGGTTCACAACAGCCAATCAAAGTGAAGTTGGCTGAAAGTGAAAGTTACTGTCAAATGCACTGACGACACAACAATACTATCAAATATAAATACTAATTCATACCGATTGCACATAAAACAGTCAAATAAAAAGTACAAAAATCTTACCAAACTGTAAATTATGACAAAAAGTCCTCCCTTGCTATTTCACCATTGAACACATCGCCATTCGTAAATCGAAAGCCCACCACCTCTCTGGCCGCCATCTTTTTCTCTTCGCAAACAACCTTTCGAGACCGCTACTAGTACTACACAGCTCTCTCCGCGGGCCTAGGGTTGCGCAGACTTTCTACCAAAATAGTTACGTAGTCGGTTCAATTTTCTACGAATCCAAGATGGCACCACTGGCAAAGAAAGCGTCGTCTGCAGAAAGTAATCAGCCAAAGGCTGGCGATAGTCCTGGCGAAAATAATTTAGTTAGAGCCTACCTTATCTGCTATAATGTCACTCAGATGCTTGGGTATGATTTTGTTGTATCTGCACATTAAGCTTTTTTTTTTTTTTTTTCAATCAGTAAAATGTTAATAACACACATGTATTTGATGTCAACACCCACAGTCTTGTCAAACGTGGTCAGCAAAGAATGTATCTTCTTAGGAAACTAAAATCCTTCTCTGTAAACACAAAGATCCTCAGTTTGTTTTACCAGTCTTTTATAGAAAGTTTGCTGACTTTTTCTTTTATCTGTTGGTTTCACGGTCTGACTGTGAAGGATAGGAACAGCCTGAATAGCATAGTCAATGTCTGCTCAAAGATTATTGGAGTTAGGCAGAGAGATCTTTCTTCTTTCTGTGATCAGCAGATCTTACGGAAAACCGGGAGCATCCTTAATAGTCATCAGGAACATTGTTTGAAAGCCGAGTTCACACTGTTGCCATCCAGACGCCGATATGCTATGCCCATCTGTAAGGGAAATCGGCGTTCTAAATCTTTTATTCCCAGTGCAATCCGTCTTCTTAATAGTACTAACCGCTTTTAGTTTTCGGCACTTTGGGGATCTTATTTGTTATATAGTGAGAGTCTCCCTTTAGTGTCTATGTGTACTGGCTGAACTTTTTAATCAACTTGTTGAATTTTGTTGACTTTTGTGATATCACTTGTGATCTTGATTCGTGTGGGTGTGCTTGTGTGATGTTTTTTACATTTATGTTTTTTTTTTGTTGTTTTTTTTTTTGTTGTTTTTTTTTTCAAAAAATGGTTTATGATACATTTTTTGAGTTTCTTTATGCTGCCTCATAAACTTATAATGTAATTGCCCTTTGGGATGAATAAAGTTGTATTGTATTGTATTGTATTGTATTCATCTGTAATGTGAAACGTAGTAGTAGCAGTAGTAGTAAATATAGAAAGTTGAGAGAAAGCCATTGACATTGTAATTGTTGGCTTGTCTGGTTTGAAGGGACTAAATCACTGAGTTGACTGAGACAATTGCCATACTCAGAGAGATTGAGAGTTTTGGATTTGCCCTCTCTGAAATTTAGAAGATTGAGAGGTGACCTGATCCAAACTTACAAGATTTTTAATGGGATTGACAACATTGATGTTAACACTTTGTTTCAGTTGAATACTAGAGTAGGGTGACCACTTGCGGCCACGAGCGAACACTTTCTCATACTTCTTTTGTTTATGAACCAATCAGAATCCAAGTTTGATTTTTTTAAATCGGGAGGTCGCAGTAACGGCACTGACTTGGCCGGGGTTCTATAAATGAAACATTGTGAACCTACTTAGCAATATCTGCACAATTTCAGTGTACCATGATGCAGCCAGGTGGCCAAGGTGCGTCCAACAATAAGCCACAGCTGCGGCCACCATGCATACACGCGGCCGACACCATGCCCGACAATCGGCCAGGCCCTTTACAACTTTTTAAAACTTACAAAAACACAAATAAGACAAGAAACAAAAAAAATAAAAACAGAAAAAGCTAGTAGAATAGGAGTAAATTAGAATTGGCCGCACCTCGGTCTGGCCGCGTGATGGTCACCGTAATCTCAAAAAAGAAACTTTTCTTGGGTCAATACTTACAGACAGTAAAATTCATATGCAGAGCGCGGCCATAAACTGGAAATCACGACAAAAAGGCTAAGGTAGACTCAAGGGAAGCAATTGTGATTCTTCAAAGCTTTAAAGCTAGTAGAATAGGAGTTATTAGAATTGGCCGCACCTCGGTCTGGCCGCGTGATGGTCACCGTACTCCAACTCTAGAACAAGAAACTCACAGGACAGTATTCTTATAAGACATTGCCGCACAAACAAAAGAAAATACTCATTCTCCTACAGAGTTGCGCCCATATGGAATAAATTGCTAGTTGATACTAAAAGAGCTAACAACCTGAACACTTTTAAAAATCTTCTGGAAAAGGTCATTTCCATACAGAAGTCAAAATTTGAGTATGATGACTAATTAGCATACTATCTTTAGTATTCCCCTAACAACCGCAAATGGAACCGGACAAGTAAAAATGCCCAAAATAAAAGGGACGTTCAAAAAGCCGCGAGGCTTTTACAAGTCCCTCCCAACTAAACTAAAACTAAACTAAACTAAATGTGCAATTTTTCATTGTTAATGTTTTCTTTTTACTAATTTATTTGATTTACTATTAATTTTAATTCATTATTTTGCACTTACTTGAATGTAAAGTAAAGAAACATGTACGATTGTCGTTACCTACCTGCCTGCTTGTGAGCACGTATAATCCATTGTGAAAATAATCCATTGTGAATCACTATAAATTCCATGGTAGCAGCCGACTGGAACTTTGACCGTGCAGTAAACTTCAAACTTGAATGCGTACTGTAAGAGTATATGCTTTCAACATTGTATCAAATGAGTAAGTTGTTTCGGTTCATGCATAGCACCTTTTAACCTTTGCAGCAATGCTACTGATGTCGCGTGCTGAGAAAATGACAGTTGCCTGTGGGGTAGGAAGGAGGTTCAAGGCTTGATTTTTATTGTTATTATTTTTGGGGGGAGTGTAAGTGTGTGTGTGTAAGTGGGGGTGGTAGTGGTTGGCTTGTCATTTTTATTTATAAACAACTTAATTACATTTTATTGTTTGACAGTGTGTTTTAAGACATTGCATGTATGGAAAGCGAGACAAAGGCAAATGTAATGTTTTTATTGGACAAGGAAGTTGTAGATCATTGTATTGTGTTATATTGTGTTGTTTTGTATTGTATCGTATTGTATGATCTGTTTCAGCTGGACAGTACTAGCGGTAAAGATTTTGGACCATTTGATACGAGAATATGGAGATGAATCAAAACTGTATCATGCCATTGAACCCTTGCTTCAGATTTTCCAGACTGCTGCTGTTCTGGAGGTGATTAACCTTTTGCATGCTACCGGTGATATATATTGCCAAGCCCTCTCTCTCCTCATTCACTGCTGGTAATATAAATCGCCATTAGATACCTACTATAAACTCTCCCTTCAGAGCCATGGTTATGCACATAAAGGCATCTTCACAACTTCACTTCGTGTTTGGAAATGGCGGCAGAATCTTTCAGTGCATGTATCAAAGTTTTGGCAAGACATTTTTTTTTAATCCGAAAAGTTTGCAAATGTGAAATGGTTTTTGCAGATGAGGATGTAATCCTTGAAATCATTATGGCTTCAAACTGAAGAGTTTTTATGCCTTTGATGAAGAAGCAATTGGGCCTTGGGGGATACACCAGCTAATGTGGAGTTTAATGATGTTGGAGTGATGTTTCTTCTGATGATGACAGGGGTGCCACTCTGCCAGTTATGGTCAGGGAATGCCGTTTTTTAAAAATCAATTTCGCCGGCGCTGCCGGTTTTTGAAAAATTGAAAAGCAAAGATTTTTTTAAACAGATCGTTTTTCAAGGAACTATATTTTTGTAGCAGATCACATTCATCTTCCAATCCGACTTTTCTTTCGCGTTCGGTTGAGTTCCCTGCCTGATCCACGTTTTTAGAACCGCAAGTTAGCGCATGCTGCTTCCTGCCTATTTTGATCAACACGAAGGAATGAAAGCAACAGTGGATCGGTGAAGCGAGAAAATCCAACAATGCTGTACATTTCGAACCATAAAGAAGACGCTGTGAGACTGGAGGAGGTGGAGAAAGGAGTGAGGAATAAATGGTGATGGGAGTGGCTTCAAGAAAAGGACACGAACAACATAGCTTTCGGCACTTGGGTGAAAATGATGGACAGTCCTGGTGTTGCATTCTGCACTTTCTGTATGAAGTCCTTCAAGTATGGCACCAGCGGGAAGAAGAAACTAAGAGAGCACGCCGAACTTGCTAACCCTGTTGTTGCTCTGTCTGTTGCAGCCCTACTGCTTGTTATGGATAGTAATGTACAATAGTGATACAAAATTTCTCTGTATAGCCAATTTAAACTAATCTGATTACTTTTTTTAGTTTTTAATTTAATTTAATGTGTGAAGTTCGGCTTAAAACTATCAGCCAACTGGTCAAACCCTATTGAACTGTATGTGGACATTTCAACTGTGAGAGTAGTTGCAACATGGGTCAAACCCTACTGAACTGAACTGCATGTGTTATCTTGAAACTGTCAAGACTAAATGAACTCTTCAATTAGGAGTGTAGTGGGACTTCTGGGTAAGTTTGCTTACATTAATATAATGTTTAAAGTGTTGATTTTGGGACATTTTCTTTTCTTTGTAAAATGTACATTCAGATTGCAGAAGAGCCTTCCAAATCAGTTTGAATTTCAATTTTTTTCTTTGGCCGTTAGGACCCCCCAACTTTAAGGTTTTTCATGTTTTCAGAGTGGCACCCCTGTGATGAAGAGATACCTGACATATTCCTATACGCTTGCGAAACATGGACCCTTACAGCAGATCTACAACGAAAAATACAAAGCATGGAGATGAGTGCTACAGAAGACTTCTGGGCATTTCCTATCACCACATAGGATAGGTGGCACATCACCAACGACGAAGTCCAACAGACCATTACACAATTCATTGGACAACACGATGACCTGCTGACAGTGGTGAAAAAACTTAAACTCTGATGGTATGGCCACGTCACTAGATCATCAGGTCTTGCAAATACCATCCTGCAAGGCACAGTGCAAGGAAGTAGAAGAAGAGGGAGACCAAAAAAGAGGTGGGAGGACAACATTTGTGAATGGACTGGTTTGACACTGAGCGAAACAATCAGGGTTGCTGAGGACAGGGAAAGATGGAGTACGATGGTTAAACGATCATCTGTGGTGCCCTTACGACCTCCGAGTTACGGGATAGGATAGGAATAGCATAGGAGCAATAAGGCCTCAAATGAAGTGTCATGCTAAAAATATATGTTGTTAAAAAAAAAAACAGTAACAGGGGAAAAAAATGCGAAGAAAGTCAGCATGCTAAAGCCATAAAGGTTAAAACATTTTCCTTTTCATTAAGTAGTGTCACTAATTTCCCAAATCAGTATTGAAGGTTGTGGGTTTGGGCACTGAATACAATAGACCGAACGTTTCCCGGTGTGTCCTAAGAGGTGACTAACAGGGGTGATGTCAGCACGGCATCACTGGGCGAAAGTTTTCTATGCAGAAGTCACAGGCCAGGACAGAGGAACCTCACATTACTATAGGTTCAATGACCACGTACTCAGGACCAAGGCGAGCCACACTGAACTCGTGGATTTCAGCTGTGGAGAGCAGCCTGGAGAGGATAAAGCCCCGAGAGGTCTTTCTTGCCCAAGATTCACCGTATGATTAAAAGAACTCTCACTCCTTACCTCATTGGTCATTGCCGGGTCACCAAGAACTGCGGAGGGAAAATTAGAAGAACTGGGCCACGAGCTGGACCACTATCAATGGAACATTTTAGGTATTAGCGAGCTGTGCTGGAAAGGCCTAGGTGAAACAACGACCGACAAAGACCACAAGCTTTATTTCATCGGGAGAGATGACAGATACTAATATGGCGTTGGATTCATTCTAGCCACTGTCATAAGTTGCCAGACTGTCTCCATTAGACTCATTAGCATCCGTCTGAGAGAAGCTCCTTTCATCATCATCATCCTCCAGGCGTATGCCCCAACATCATACTATGACGACAGCGAAGTCGAAGATTTCTATGAACATTGGCAGGCTGTCCTTGACCAAGTATCGAAGAAGGACATAGTCATAGCGCAAGTGACTGGAATGCCAAGGTTGGCAGGGGACGCCACATGTGGACCCCACTGCAACGAGACAAATGACAGATATCTAGGACTCTTGGAGTTTGCCAGATACAACAATCTGATACTGGCATGGTTGGTCTCCACAAAAAAACGACGATGGACCTGGCACAGTCCCAGCGGGGAGCATCACAACAAGTTTGACTACATCTTGGTCAAGACACGCTTCAGATCAAGCATCAACATTGGCAGGACGTGCACTTTTCCAGGATGAGACATGGGAAGTGGCCACGATCTCGTGATGACGTCTTTCCATCTCCACTTGAAGTAGGTAGTCAAAAGCCATTTTTTAAAAATGATTTCCTCATCACAAAACTGACAATTGACATAGATTTAAAGAGCTTTTCATTCTGAACACAGTGGTATATTTTTTCCCCCATAGGACAAATAGGTAAAAAGTTATTAATGTTTGAAAATGCCGAATGTTGGTGTTTTTTTTGGCAACGTTTTGGAATTGAAGAAATTGACAACTTTGGAGTCTCAAAGTGAAGCCAATATTGATACCAGAAAGTTGATTTTTGACATTTTTCATATGTTATACTCCAAGCCCAATTTTCTTCAGGCCTATCCCATGTAATGTTCAACCGTTTTGATGCTTCAAAGTTGGGAAATCATCAAATTCGCAGTGCGTGCCGGCAAATTATAGGCCTACTAGTGTGCTACTACGCTCAGCACTCGTGTCGCTGAATAGGCCTACGAGATCGTCATGGCCGCAAGAAAACCTGAACACCGTTTGGGTACACTTTTCTACGGCAAAGCGCTCCGCGATAGAGTAATGCACAAATTAATAAATACCCTAGTTTTATAAAGGAAAGTCTGCTCTTTATTTCTTGCTAATTTTTAAACTTCTAAGTTCTAGTTAAAATCAAACTTACATCAAAACCGCTGTATCCACTTTGTTCGGCTCAAACAACACTTTTATACATCAAAGTCCACCATATTTGATATGTAAATGAAGCTAAGTATCTGAACTTCTCATTGGTTCTTATTTTTAAGCCATCCAATGAAATATCTCGAAGCACTTTGAGTTTGAAACTAGCAACCTCGCAGCAGACGCACTGACATTTTGTTTCGGAGCGTCATTCAGCGCTCGGATAGAAGCGTATTCAAAAGCTGTTTTCTCGGAATCTTTCGCATAAACATGCATTAAAAACAACACAGATGTAAAGATAAAGCTTTCAATTTTTATTTGAATACAGGCACTGTTCGTTTTGATGCAGTTTTACATTAATAATAAGTGTTGAAAGTGAAGTCAAAACTGCCGAGCAGACAAGAGCCAATGAAGGGCTTGGACTACCTACTTGAAGAGAGTAAACAAAGCAAAGTGCACCAGACTGAAGTTTGACCTGGACAAACTGCAAGACCCGGAGGTGGCAGAAATATTCCAAGCCACAATTGAAGGGAAATTTGCACCACTGCTTATTTTGGGAGCTGGTGAAGTAAATATCAACACCATATCATCATCTTCAACTCAGATGCTGCCACTGAGATCCTTGGCAAGCACCACCCAAAGAAGAACTCGTGGATCACAGCTGAACTTCTGGACCTGTGTGATAAACAAAAAGAGATGAAAAAGAAAAAGAACACCTCACAGGGAGCTCATGCCTACTGAAAAATCAACAGTGTCATCCGAAAATGCATGCGCTCAGCAAAGGAGAACTGGATAGAAGATCAATGTCAGAAGATAGTGAACTGTCTGAACAAGAACAACAGCAGACTGTGAAGCGGATGACAAGTGTTAAACAGCCCAATGTCTCCACGATCCAAAGCAATTCTGGGATATGCCTTACAGTACAGAAGAACAAGAAGTCTTGGACAGATGGACAGGATACTGCTCAGATATTTACAACCACACACAAATGGAGACCAATCAGTGCTAGCATGTCCCCAGAACAAAGAAGAAGAAGAAATCCTCCCAATTCTCAGAGAATAAGTTAAGGCAGCAGTGCAATCACTGAAGAAGGGTAAGTCGGCGGGAGTGGACGAACATACCTGCAGAATTGCTTCAAGCAGGAGGAGAAGAGATGATTGACACCCTCACCATTATCTGTAACAAGATTTGGCATAGTGGGGGTGGTCAACTCCATGGACCCAGTCGCTTGTCATCACTCTTCCCAAAAAGGGTAACCTTGAGGAGTGTGAAAATTACCTCACCATCAGGCATTCCAGCAAGGTCCTCCTGAAAATAATACTCAACAGGTTGAAACCCCAAGCTGAACAAATCATAGCTGAAGAAAAGGCAGGATTCAGAGCAGGGTGAAGTACCACTGAACAGATTTTCAACCTCAGAATAATCTGCGAGAAATACCTACAACACCAACAACATCTATATCATGTGTTTGTAGATTTCAAGAAAGCATTTGACTGAGTCTGGCATTCAGCTCTGTGGGCAACCATGAGAGTGTACAACATCAGCCTATATGACAAGGCTACCAGTGCAGTCCTCCACAACAGCGCCATCGGGAACTGGTTCAGAACAACAATTGGTGTGCGTCAAGGATGCCTACTCTCTCCAACACTCTTCAACATCTTCCTGGAGCGCATCATGTCAGATGCCCTTGCAGATCATGAAGGCACAGTCAGCTTAGGGGGTAGAACAATCTCCAACCTCTGTTTTTCAGATGACATTTATGGATTGGCTGGAGAGGACCAAGATAGAATGGGATTCGATCCTAGCTAGGGATGACAGCCTTTACATATGTAAAAGTCTTTATTAAGTTGTTGAGAGTTTTTGCTCTGAGTAGTGTTGTTGTTGCAGGTCTTGCACAGTGCTACAGGATGGGTGAGGTCCAACCCTGTAGTGACCGCTGCCCAGGTCTTCTCGCGAGTCTTCCTTGTCTGGGGTATTGTGTGGAGCGTGCCAGAGGTATTGGATAAAAAATAATAAAGAAATAAGTGAAGCACCAGACCTAATAGTTCTCCGCGAAAACGAAAACGAAAAAAAAAGAAAAAAAAGATAGGAAATGCGAAACAATCTGCGGACACTTAAATTTTTTTTATTTTTTGTTGTTGTTTAGTATCGGAAGACGAAAGTTGCTTTACTCGCTTCCGGTTTTGCGGAGCCATACTTTGTTTTGGAATAGTGGTGCAGCGTTGACAGTTTCTGTGTATATATTTTCGTCGTTCAAGTTGTGGATTTGTGGACGTCATCAGACTCATTGGACTTCAAAATGTCTGTCACAAGGCGTGACATAGTCGCATGTTCCGCGGAAACCTCTCTTAGATCACTATCAGGTCTGAGCACACAAGGCCGCATAAGTACACACTTGCCTCAAAGTGCACAAATAAACCTAAATCATTTGTAAATTTTAAAAGAAGTAATATACTTCTACTAATGATAACATGCTAAATTTACAGAAAACATTAAACCCACTGAACATGCTATGTAGAGGTGCCAAAAACGGGTCCAATTTTTCAAATGTGGTCCATCTTTTAGATTACATTAGGTTCCTATGGTCATGCAAAGGTTGTTGCATGTGGAATTGACCAGTCTTCCAGTACTTAGCTTCAAATTTTGTTCTAAATCTCAAAACGAATGTAGATCAACATTTTCTCATCTAAAATGGTTGAGTAAGATCCATTCTTCAGCCGACGTAATAAACAAAACCTTAAGATTGCTTGTTCTCACAAAACCACGACGATCGTGCTCAGTAAAGTTCATGCCCTTTGCAAACTAATTAGCTATACAAACTGCTGATGTCACCAGCACAAAGTAGTCCCTCCACCTCGTAATGATGCCATTTTCACAAGTTACAAAAGGGCCTTACTATCCCTTTTGGGGGAGTAGAAATGTCTGGTTTTCAGCACCCTTGCAATTATGTAAGGTCATTTTATTGAAGAAGATATTTAGAACCGAAAGCTGCAATGTAGTCTTCATCTATCCAGTGTTAAACCAACTGGAGTGCTGGATAGTTTTGATGTCACGAGATGACTTTGCAAATATTTTTTACTTGTGTGAATGTAACAGGTGCAGAGCAACAACAGATTCATCCTGTTCTTCCTGAGTGCTTGGACAATCACAGAAATCATCCGTTACTCTTTCTACTTCTTCTCTCTCCTCGGACATGTGCCCTACTTCTTGAAGTGGTCCAGGTAGGAAGCACTAAGATGCTAATGATGCTGATGAGGAGGATGAGGATGAGATTGATGCCGAAGGCAACAATGATGATAATGAATATGCAGTCTTATATAAGGCATGGGTGCCACCTTTCCGACTACGGTCGGAAAATCCGATTTTTGCTGAAGCCTACAATCAGAAATCCGATTTTTCGAGAAAAAAACGTTAAAAAAAAAATTATATAGAAGTAAACGAAACAAGATTTGTATCAGATTTGTGTAAAGATGCACAGCTGAAAGGGGCATAACCCGCGTATCCGGTTGATGACTTCCGGCCGGTCTGAGACTGAAGCGTGGATATTGTGACTTTGTGTTCCAATCATGCCGTTTTTCGTTTTTAGAGGAAAATACCGATACTGGAAAGAAAAAAGCGTTAGAGAGAAAAGTGTTTTCTATAAATACTCTGTTGTTGTTGTGCTGTAAAGATGTGCCAAGTGTGAAGATAAGAATAGTCAGTAGAATACAGCTACATTGTATTTCTGCCAATGCATACAGTTGGTCAATAGACTAGTGAAATTAGTTTGGAAAAAAACCAACCCAATGCATTTTGTTCTTGTGTATATTTGTGTGTGTTTGCTTTTCTTTCTCTCACCTCTTATACACATTCACAAAATGTTTAAACAATCTTAACCATGCTTCTGATTGTTTATATGTGTTTCCCATTTGCATTGACTAAGTCTGGGGATTCACCTTTGCCAATGTTAGGCCCTGTTCTTTTTATGTAGTTTTTTTCTTGTTCTATGTGAGTGTCTTGTATGTATCAAATTAGTGGTATATCATTCTTCAGCTTTCACGAGAGGCCTCTAAATTGGCTTTGAATATTGTAAAAATTTTATATCGGGGGGCGTTGCCCCCCTAACCCCCTACAAGGGCATTGCGCCGGGACCCCATCGGGGCCTGGGCGGCCCCGGACCCCTGCCTTCAGATTTGGGAAAATTTCTTGGTGGCACCCATGTATAAGGTTAATCTGTGTTGACAGGCATGCAGTATGTTTGAACAGGCACAAAACTGCGGTCCAGTTAATTTCATGTGGATTTTGTGATGCTTGTGATTGTAGAGTGAAGAGTTTTAGAATGCTGAATGTGCATCTAGAGTATTGAAGATACTTGTTTGTAATGCTGCTTATAAATCATAAATGCTGTATTTTATTGATCTGTATTGCAGATATACTTTTTTGTAATGATGCTTATAAATGATACATGCTGTATTTTATTGATCTGTATTGCAGATATACTTTCTTCATCATCCTGTACCCTATTGGAGTTGTGGTGAGTGTTACACTCGGTTTGATGTTGGTATTTTTCTTCATCAGTATCTGATTCAGCCCCAGTGCTGAATTCCTGATAAGGTGTAACTCAGATTCGTTTATCCACGCAGCCTGCTCAATCAGCATACAAGTCAAAGAGTCGACGTATAAAGTTTTCCACTTTTATTCAGCACACATCAACAACTGCATACAATTCTCAACTCCACTCTCAAATTTTACTTTCCAACTCACTATCAACAACACAACACCCTTGAAACAGAGCGGCACTTAAATAGTCTCTTGATACTCCCGAACACCCTGGATCAATCTCGTATGAAGCAATTTAACCAATCGCTTCTAACTTCGTCATTACTGTCTTACGTCATACATATTTCTTCTCCTTCCGGGAACGTCCTCATACTTCGATATTTATCAGGAAGTTTCCATCGATAGTAAACATGAGAGTCTAGAGAATTCTCCAATAATATCGACCAACCAAAATTATCAACGTTATACAAAGCTTCCTCTAACCACAACACAAACTCAAATCAAAGGTAAATAAACTCCATTATTGAATACTTTGCAAAACGAAACGACTAGATCTATCGTGCGCGTTTCAGACACACTACCATTCGCGTTTCAACGTAACAGTGAGTACCATTATAATATTTGTGTTTGTCAGAATGTCAATCATTGATGCACACGTTTTGTGTGATGGGACATTGTGATGTTGATTTTATTTTTATTTTATTTGAAGACAGAATAATATGCAGGATTGTTCCACCAGTATTTGTTAGTGAAAGCAGTGTTTTGGTTTGATGTGCACTGTGTTGAATTTGCCTTACAACCCTGTTCACCATTTTTGGCGTTTTTGTTTTAAATATATGTTGTTTGTTTAAATAAAACTACTTTCAGGGTGAAGTGATGACCATCTACAAAGCCCTTCCCTATGTGCAGAAGTCCAACATGTACTCTCTGTCCCTTCCCAACCAGTACAACGTGTCCTTCAACTTCTACTATTATCTTTTCTTCATCATCTTCTCTTACATTCCAGGTGAGTAGCACGTTGAGTGAAATAATTTGCACATGCATTTTGAAAAATAAGGTCAGACCGGTTGTTGATTTGGAACCTAAAATTTGTATAAATGTTTATAAAACTGAGATATTATCTTTGATGATCTTACTTCCGGTGAAGATGAAAGTGCATGTTGCGAGGGAGTTGGGCGGCTGGTTGGCTGGTGTTCAGATAACAACCTTGAGCTCAATGTCTCTAAAACAAAAGAACTGGTCATCGACTTCCGCAGGAATAAAAGTCTAATTTTACCTGTTATGATCAATGGTGAATGTGTAGAACAGGTTGATTCATTTAAATTTCTTGGCATGGTCATTTCTAGCAACCTGTCATTACACAACAGCATGTCCATCCTCAAAAAGTGCCAGCAGCGCCTCCAATTCTTAAGACAGCCTAAGAGGCTCAGGCTTAATCAGATGATATTCACGCACTTCTATTGTGCCGTGATTCAGAGTATCCTGTGCTTTGGCATCACAGTCTGGTTTGGAGGCGCAACTTCGGGCGAGAAGATTGAACTTGAAAGAATTGTAAAATGCGCTGCTAAAATCATTGGTTCGATTTATCATCCCTCGAGTCTATATACAGCACGCATTGGTTAGAAGGGCCAGCAACATCATTGGCGATCCATCTCATACAGCCAACCACCTGTTCAAAATCCTATTGTCAGACAAACGCTTCAGAGCATTATAAGTTGGAACCAGTCGGTGTAGACACGGTTTCTTTCCCGAGGATGGTCTCTTGGTACCAGTGACCTCAGTTGTTCACAGAGCTTGAGTTTTGCCCAATTTCTTGATGTTTTAATGCACATTGTAACAAATGGATATTTTGAATGTGTGCGCCTGTTTATAATAGCTAAGTGAATGCGAAATATAATTGAGTCCCAGATCAAAGATAAGTGTGCGTCGAGGAGTACTAAAGACAGGAGATGGGCTTCTGATGCCCAGCCTTTGCTAGCGAAGGCCATTGCATGCCTCTGCCTTAAGTGTTATTTACAGACTATTAAGCCACGAACTGTTTAGTGGCAGGTTTATTTAAGATTTAAAAGTACTAAACTATGTCATACAAGATTTTTGGGGACCATAACCTTATGTAATGGGTCATGATAAGGCATATTTGATACTGTTAATTAGAAGAGACTTGCAAGTAAACCTGCCATGCTAGTATTTGAAGTTAAAATGAGTATTCTGTTTTCTTATAAATCCTCTGAATTGACATTATACTTTTTTATAGTAATTAATCCATAGAAAACATTATTGACTCACCACCTACTTCGACATACGCGCCTTCTTCACTGATGTCTGCAAGAGCACTCCATTCCTTTGCTGGTCCTTCTCCAGGTTGTGCAGTCCGTGCAAGAGAACGTTTGACAGAGATCTGAGCAGTTTCTGACACTGCGACACACTGTCCAAGTTATAGTATGATCCCATGGTTGACAGTATCATACATAGTCTCTTCGGCAACAGCATGCACGATGGGAGGCGTTTTTCACAAAACACAGCCCAACCTCAACCAGCTGGTATGTACACTCATGAGGAACTGTGAGAGAACCTCGTGACACCTCCTGGATGAAGTTCTTTACATCACTATTCACCAGAGGTTCCTCATCACTAAAACTGAGGTCTTCCGAACACTTGCTCTCCAGCCATCCAGCAACATAGGCACAGCAGCTTTTCTCGTTGTTGGTGAGCGTGACATCGGAGATGCTGTTTTCTATTGAAACTGCATCATCAACAATTAGTGGCCCGATGCAATCGTGAACTTTCGGCTGGTCATCCATCTCAACAGATTTGAGGAAGGTGGCTGCATGTTTAGCTAGGCGTTTCTTTGCAGCACCCGACACATCTCCAACGGTCATGAACGCGTTGCCTCTGTACACGCCAAATTCCCCTTCAATAAGGTCACTTTGGATTTCCCGCAGCAACACATATGAAAATCC
The DNA here is from genome assembly GCA_036898135.1 of Oncomelania hupensis. Lineage (NCBI taxonomy): Eukaryota > Metazoa > Mollusca > Gastropoda > Littorinimorpha > Pomatiopsidae > Oncomelania > Oncomelania hupensis. The sequence continues at coordinate 29,504,999 of CM072526.1, forward strand.
AGCTGTATCCAGAAGATGCCTACACAAAGCAGCTAGACCTCGCATTGTTTGGACCAGCGCCTTCTTGGTGTCATGGGTCAAGCATTCAACACAAGAAGCTCCATGGCCAGAATGTGCAGCTTTAAACTGTTCAGCATAAGTGTCCAGGGTTGTAGATGATGACACTTGCACTGCCCGGTGGGGATCCTTGAGTCGGGCGTCTTGGCCTTTGGATGACACGTTTACATGATTCTACCAATTCAGCACACTTTGAATGAAATCTGCTGTATCTTGGGACCCTTGGATTCTTATTGCTGCAACCACTTTCTCATTGAATACTTTTAGAACGTGTTTGACATTCTGTAGCTGCAGCTTTGAAGGTTGAACTGAATCTTGTGTGAGTGGTGTCGTCTTCAAGATGCCGTTTTTCTCTGATTCATACAGCTTCTTCACATCTTGAAAAGATCCAGTGGGTTGTTCATCACCGAAGGTCAATCTCTGGCATTTTTCTGAAATAAACAATATACATACAACATTTAATATAATGATGAATTCATTTTGTTCTTAGAAATTATTCATTTGGTCTTTTCTCCAATATTTAGATTCGATTTATATTAAATAGATCTTTTGTTTCTGTAATGTTCTATGAATATTAATAATTATATAGCCACGATATATTAATAATTATATAGCCACGTCACACATGTATACAAAAACACAATTGAAATGAAATATTAAATTTATAAAATCAACCTCTAAAACTGAAATGTTTCATCAAACATGCCAGTAAATTATTAGATATATTAGGATTCTTAAGCACACACAAAAATAATTTTAAAAAGTTCTTACCTGATATCCAATTGTTTCTGATGCACTTCAGAAGATGCACAGTATCAAACAGTAGGTACCATTTGCGGGTTTCATCGAGAGGATGGATTGCAGTGGCCGGACAATTTGAGTCTGTAGGTCGATCAAACAGTCTGCAGTATTGCTGATTGATCTTGTGATTGTCTGTGATTTACCCAACCACATTCCCACCTGCTTCTTCAACAACAGCAGCCGCTTGTCTCACTTTTTGGTACTGGAAAGCAGCAGTCAGCTTGTGCACTGGTGTAAGTGAGACCATGACACTTGGCCCTCTGTGGATGCACTTCATCATTATGCAGAGCATAGATGTTGCCTTTGAATCAGGTTCGTTTGCAGCCATTCCACTCAGAACACCGCCGGAGAAGGCAAGTGTAGGGCGAATCTTGACTTCATCTTCTGGAATGTCTTCAGTAGCACTCCATATAGGTTCACAGAAGAAATCACTGCTTGCACCTTCCTTTTGTTGGGCATTGTCAGGTATTCTCTCAAATATTCAAACGAGCAATTAGGAAAAGATTCTACATCAAAGCAGTAATCTTGGGTGGAATACCGTTTTTCACACAGAAGTTTCAGCTGATGTGTGATAAACTCCATTTTTTTTTGCTGCTTGCTGTCTTGGAATTCCAGTTGTTCGAGAACTGCTGCCATTTTAAGAATCCTGTCAACAGTATGAATGACGTAATTCCTGACCCTGTGAACTGCCTCGTGGAACTGGGAGTAAGAAGATAATCCATTGTTTGGATGCAAAATTTTTCCAAGAGGTACTCTGATTTCTTTCTTGTATGCAGTAAGAATTAGAGGAGAGCAAAGTGTTGCCTTATTCTCAACTATGATCGTCGACTCACATTCTCTGAAATCCTTTGACATGAACAGGCAAACAAACCTATCATCAGTTCTTGAAATAACAATGTTGTCATACTTCTTCAGTACTTTTTCAGGCACAAAGTCAGAAAATGATGTTATTTTGTCCTTTTTGAGGAAGTGCTGCAATTGCCTATCTTCTTGTTTTGATGGACGAGGAGAAGGTTTTGGGGTTGGCAAACATGAAATAGGCACATCAAAAATACTCGGAGGCTGTGTTGGTCTTGTAGATCCACCTGGTATTTTCACCTTTGGTGTGTCAGAAGGCCAATGTCTTTCACATATGTAAAACTTGGCTGCATCAACAACAAAGTTTTCTCGTGGAGGAAGAACAGCTATCCATGTCTGTCTCTCTACTTCGTCTTTGGGCAATTTAAACACCCTGCACTTGTTTGATTCATTGTAATTTCCAGTACACTTTGCAACACCACATTTGTTAGGCATGATGAAGCCTAGAACATGAGCAATTTCACAAAACACAAGAGAAGAGAAAATATACTTCAACGCCAGCCATGTGAGTAGAAACTGCACTCCTTTCCTGTTTGGCCCTTGCGAGGTGAAAAATAGTGCCACATTGTATACACTGATTAATAAAGGATTTAAAGGATTTCTACTTCATTAGGTATGGTAAATCTCAGTATTTATAAGTAGGAAAATGCTTAAATAATACTATTCTTAGATAAATTATTTAATCATCTATTTATTTTCACTTATTAATGCATGGGACTTTGCTGACGCAGAGCTAAAAATAGCTCACTGAGTCAGCGAGCATTCTTGCGTCTGTGAGAGACACTGGCCTCCGCTAGTTAATGCTGAAAGTGGCAAAGCCATCTCCTGTCTGTTAGTACTCCTTGGTGTGCGTGCAAGTCTCCCTGTTAACTACCACACCCACAAACGTACAACACAGGCAAACACCAACACAAAATATACGTTCCACGTTCTCATTACACGAATATTTTATAGCAATCTTTCACACCACTCTTTATACACTACACTGTCAAATGCGAACTTGGATAATCACGGCCGGCAATTTCTTGTCCTGAGCCAAAATTAGCACAAAAACGCGTTACCTCTATAATTGTAGGAGGCGGGTGCACACAAATGCTACAGAGTCTCGTAGACATGTAACCAGATGACAGTGATGTTGTAAACAGAAAGTTGAACAAGCAATGATGTTGTAAACAGGCAAACGGCCGCGCGCCTGCCCAGTCTGTCTGAGGTAGCTAACGCGTCTTGGTCTGTTTCTAGTGTCGCCCTTTCTCCGTTGTCCGAAACAACGCTGTGTGTCCAAGTGTATGGAGCCAACACCAGCTTCCCGTAGGCAGCTACAACAATATATATATACACACACCAATGCTCTGGCTTTCATAATCACACTATTCTTCTTGTTTCATCCTTGCTCACCTTCCTTAGTTTCTTTCACTTTTCCAATTCCATTCCGTATGTGATCATTTCTTTCTTTCTTCCACAATGTTATCCATATCCCAGATATAATTATTTTACGAATGACAATTACTATCAAACATGCTCACACCTTCCATTCATATTACATTATCTACTGCTCTATAACTTTAGCCCCATGTAATTAACAATATTATTACATCAATGAAAATTATATTCCATCTTAGTGGATAACAGCTCACCACCTCTCAACACAATAAATCCAAGTACAAAAATATACCTCGAACATTTCACAATCATGAAAACATTATAAATACCTGTAATCTTTACAGCACAATATACATCCACTTTCAGAGAGAAAGTCCCACCGAACCTTCACAACCTGATAAGTTCTCAGTGCTTTCTACCTCTTCACTTTTCACAACAATCTTTTCTTTTTTTCTTTCTTAATCTTTTTTTTTCTGGCCTGACACACTGACTCTACAACCTCAAACATTGGAATACAACACTCGAGTAACTACTATTTCATTTCCTACCAGCTATTCATTATTCCATTGGTTCAACAATTTTAGCCAATGAGAATAATAACCTAAGATATTCAAAAAATAACACATTCAAAAACTAGACTTATGTATTAAAAACTGGAAAATTCAAGTTCTCTACACACATTACATGATGTTCATGTTTCGATTGTAGAATTGTGTACTAGTGAGTGTGTGGGTGTGTATGTGAGCGTGTGTGAGTGGTTTACTTCCACATTTTTTTCTCTTGGATCATTCAATGTCTTACTGTCCAGTGAAAGCATGTTTGTTGTAGAGTGACTGAATGTTTTACCGCATCACCAAAACAAAATCCTATATATTTTGAATTCATTGGGTAATAAAGTGTCTTGCCTTGACCAAGTGCCGAGGAAGGACATAGTCATAGTGCAAGGCGATTGGAATGCCAAGGTTGGCAAAGATGCGCACCACAACTGGGGAGACACATGTGGATTCCACTGCAACAACAAGACAAATGACAGAGGTCTGAGACTCTTGGAGTTTGCCAGATACAACAACCTGATACTGGTAAACACGCTTGGTCTCCACAAAAAAATCCAGACGATGGACATGACACAGTCCCAGCGGGGAGCATCACAATTAGATTGACTACATCTTGGTCAAGACATGCTTCAGATCAAGCATTGACATTGGTAGGACACACACTTTTCCAGGATCAGACATCGGAAGTGACCACGATCTCGTGATGACCTCTTTCCATCTCCACTTGATGAGAGTAAACAAAGCAAAGTGCACCAGACTGAAGTTCGACCTGGACAAACTGCAAGACCCGGAGGTGGCAGAAATATTCCAAGCCACAATTGGAGGGAAATTTGCACCACTGCTTATTTTGGGATCTGGTGAAGTAAATGTCAACACCATGACCATCATCTTTAACTCAGCTGTGACAGATGCTGCCACTGAGAGCCTTGGCAAACACTGCCCAAAGAAGAAATTGTGGATCACAGCTGAACTTTTGGACCTGTGTGATAAACGAAGAGAGATGAAAAAGAAAAAGAACACCTCACAGGGAGCTGATGCCTACCGAAAAATCAACGAAGACGTCCAAAAAGGCATGCGCCCAGCAAAGGAGAACTAGATAGAAGATCATTGCCAGGAAATAGAGAACAGTCTGAACAAGAACAACAGCAAGCAGACTTACCAATCACTAAAGAGGGGGAATTCAGCGGGAGTGGACAACATACCCGCAGAATTGCTGCAAGCCAAAGGGGAAGCGATGATTGACGCTCTCACGATTATTTGTAACAAGATCTGGCAGAGTGGGAAGTGGCCTACACCATGGACCCAGTCGCTTGTCATCACTCTTCCCCAAAAGGGTAACCTTCAGGGACCGTATTTAGAAAGGATGATACCTGCCAGTAATTTACCATGAGGAGGGGTAAAATCCTCACCTTTTGCTGGTTTGGACTTATCTGGTATTCAGAGAAGTTGTAACTGTCCTGCCACTCGGCCAAAAGGCCGATAATTTTACCGACGCTAACTCCCTCCGGTAACTTATACCCTTACCGAGGTAAAAATGGTGAATGCAATGGTTTTCGCAATGATTTTGCATCGGAGACAATGGACCAGTGTCTTTCTAAATATACCTGATGATGTAGAACATTACAGGATTTCCTGAGGAAATTTACATTTCAAAGAACCTACATCGTGCGAATTGTGGATGAAGTAGGAGAGGAGTTGCAACATGCAAACCGGCATCGTCACTTCTTCCTTCACTGTAACTGTGTTTAGCACTAGGTTTTCAGTTCTGTTTATCCTTGTTCCAGCAAAATTGCCGTAAAGTACTTTCTTTTTGATGGTAGATTAATGGCCAAAGCGAAGTAAGATGTTTTGGGTTTCCTCTTTCAATTCTAATTAACAAAATATTTTGATGGGAAAAGTTGCTTTTTCCTTCGTGTGATCCGTCATCTGCTAAGAAAGCTGTTGTGGCGTTGTCATCGAAGAACGCATGCGTAATAGAGGAGGATTCAAATTTAGCTCGAGGTAGGGACTATGCATCAGGTAGGCCTTTTTGAATACCGAGATAAGTTTACTGGCAGTTTTCTCCAACCCTGAGGTAAGATAAAACTACCACAAGGTCTATACCTTGAGACACATAACCTATCGAAGGGTTGCAAGCGGGTCTTTCTGAATACTGACCCAGGAGTGTGAAAATTACCTCATTATCAGCCTCATCGGTTATCCCAGCAAAGTCCTTCTGAAAATAATACTCAACAGGTTGAAACCCCAAGCTGAACAATTCATAGCTGAAGAACAATCAGGATTCAGGGTAGGGCGAAGTACCACTGAACAGATTTTCAACCTCAGAATAATCTGCGAGAAATACCTACAGTACCAACAACATCTACATGTATATCATGTGTTTGTAGCTTCAAAAAAACGTTTGACCGAGTCTGGCATGCAGCTCTATGGGCAACAATGAAAGTGTACAACATCAGCCCTAAAATTTTTGAAGTCATCAAAAGCCTGTATGACAAGGCAACCAGTGCAGTCCTCCATAACAGCGCTATCGAAAACTGGTTGAGAACAACAATCAGTGTGTGTCAAGGATGCCTACTCTCTCCAACCCTCTTTAACATCTTCCTGGGGTGCATCATGTCAGATGCCCTTGCTGATCACAAAGGCACAGTTAGCATAGGGAATAGAGCGATCTTCCACCTTCGTTTTGTATATGACATTGGTGAATTGGCTGGAGAGGAACAGCTTATACAGAGGCTTGACACCACCTCCAGAGCCTATGGAATGGAAATAAGTGCAGAGAAGACCAAAATGATGACCAACAACATCCAAGGCATCAAAAGGGACATCAAAGTCCAAAGCCAATCTCTCAACACAGTGCATAGCTTCAAATATTTAGGAGCCATTGTATCAGACAATTGGTCTCGACAGGAAGTCCTCTCCAGGATCGCGCAAACAAGTGCTGCCCTGACAAGGTTGAAGCCCATTTGGAGAGACAGGACCATCAGTCTACATTCCAAGGTAAGACTGCTGCGCTCCCTTGTCATCTCCATCTTCCCATACACTTGCGAAACATGGACTCTTACAGCAGATCTACAACGAATTATAAAAAGCATGGAGATGAGGTGCTACAGAAGACTTCTGGGCATTTCCTATACCCAGCACATCACCAACAACAAAGTCCGACAGATCATCACACAAGCCATTAGACAACATGATGACATGATAACAGTGGTGAAAAAACGGAAACTCTGATGGTATGGCCACGTCACCAGAGCATCAGGCCTTGCAAAAACCATCCTGCAAGGCACGTTGCAAGGAGGCAGAAGAAGAGGGAAACAGAAAAAGGGGTGTGAGGACAACATTCGAGAATGGACTGGTTTGTCACTGAACGAAGCCATGAGGGTTGCTGAGAACAGAAAGATGGAGTATGCTGGTTAAACAATCATCTATGGTGCGGCAACGACCTTTGAGTTACAGGATTGGACTTGACTTGACTTAGTTAATTTCTACTTGATCATTCAGTGTTCGGAAACACTCTCTCTCTTTACAAAACTTTAAAGTCTTCTGTTGTAAAAGTGTTAGTATATACTTTAACTAGTGGTTTTGCCTCTTCTTGAGTGCTGCTGTGTTCTTGTTCTTTTCTAAAGTCTAAAGCATGTCAGATCATCATTAGTTACAACCTTATTTTAAAAGTAATTTACTGTAAAGGTAAAGGTAAAGGTAGTCCCATAGCCTTGTGGCCGTAGGGGAGCGTGATGTTGGAGATCACACTTATCTTGGGCCAGCGTAATGAGGGTGATGCCCAACTCTCTCCCTCGCTGCTTTACCTTCCCCACCCTCAAGAGAGTAGGTACTCAATCACAGTTGAGTCAACTGGGGGCGTTGTTGTTTGTCGCTTCACACCTTAGCGGTCACCCATCCAAGTGCTAACCGCACCGGACGGTGCTTCACTTTCGACACAGTAGCGAGTGCTCCAACCACTGCACTATCCGACAAATTTACTGTGGCCATTTGATTTAAAATGACCAGGTATCAGATTTTTTTTTTTAATTGAAAGGGAGATAATTACAATAAAGAAATGTGAGTTTCATCAATGCTTTGATTCTTATTATTCTTTGATTTTGTTTAATATGATGCTTTGGTTCTATTATTAGATCTTATATTGCACAATTTTTATTGTGCTAAGTGCAGTTTATCTTGTTAATAATGCTTTGTTGCCGTTTATAGTTTGTAAAGTGTTAAATATTAGCTGTAATGCTTCTGAAATGTTAATAATAATAATAATAAAATAATAATAATAATAATAATAATAATGGATGCTATTTATGAGCTTTTCTCCAAATTACTCATCAGTCTCAAAGCACAGTGACCTGTACCAACATACATGCTCACATGTTTCACCCACTCTCACACACACAGCAACCACACATCTATCACTCAAACACCTGGCGTAAAGGCTGGGAGATCGCTATTAGAAGACGGAAAGGAAATCACATTTTTATTTTGAAATGTTTAGATCGACTGCTTCCAATACCATTATTGAAATGTTGTAAATGTTCTGTTGCCTACAGTGTTCCCACAGTTGTACTTCCATATGCTGGGCCAGCGGAAGAAAATTATCTCTAACCCTCAGCGCCTGAAGACTGAATAGTGATTTTTAAAACCAGACACAGCTGTCTCAGCGGCTTTGTAGACAGATTATATTTTCTTCAGAATTTATTTTTCTTTGATTGCATACTTTCTTCACTTTTATTTCTTCTTTTTTTTTGTCTTCATTTTCTTTTCTTGAGTTTTATTTTTTTTTTAATGGCTCAGCTTTGTTTTTCTTGTTTTTAATTCCTAAATTGTTTGTTTTTTGGTTTTTGTTTCTTAATTTATTTTATATTTCTCTTCTCCTTTTTTTCTAATTATTTGTTTTGTTGTTGTATTTGTTCCCTCTATTTTGTACGTTAGACTTTGTTACACGTCAAAAATTTGTCGTGATATTTATGCATCAAAGTAGGTAAATCTATTTATTTGTTTATTTATTTATTGTTTATAGGGTGCATTGAACCTTTAGTGGTAATAGCTGGACCATGGGAAATCTGTGTTTTATGTTTTGACTGTTGGATCATGTTGATAAAAGTAATGTTTCACCATATAATTTTTAAAAAGAAGTATATTTTACTAATAAAAAGGACAAATTGGCGAATGAATGCCTTTTGAAAAGATTGTGATTGCATAGAATCGCTAGTTGAATGGATTTTGTGCAAAATAATGTTGTATTTTGTAATTTTATTTTAATGTTCATATTTATAAAAACCAGAAGAAAGATTACTGCCAATTCTCAATAGGGTTCATTTGAGAGTGTGTAGTTTTCAATTTATTTCTTTTTCTTTTTGTACTGCCATCAATTAACACATGAAGTAAAATGAAACAAACTTTGTATAGCATAATAGTTTGGGATTTGGACATACTTCTTAGGTTAGTGCTTGTTTCAAAATAGGGTTGTAAGTCTCAAAATAAATATTACATCTAAATGGTTGAGACCTTCCATCAAAGATATCATACAACCTTTTCTCATAAGCAAATTACACTCATGTACTTAATTAATAATAATAATAATTAGCATTTATAAGGCGCCTACCCTGTGAATCTAGGCGCGCACACATCAACATTCATATAATCCTACATTCATGTTTTATATATAATACTTGACAGCATACAAAGGGACGCACACACACAGAGATACACGACACCCACACAGGCACACACAGAACAAGAATACGAAATGAAGAAAGAATGTAAATTATGTAAAGTGCTGCCAAAAGAGAAAAGTTTTCATGTTGCTTTTAAAACTTTGAATTGAAGGAGAGTGTCTGACATCGGAGGGAAGAGAGTTCCAGAGCTGAGGTCCATTGACAGAAAAAGAGCGAAGACCATGTGATTTCCGTTTATAGCGGCCTTGGCGGAGGAGTCGAGTATCGCTCAAAGAGCGAAGGGTGCGAGAAAGCGTGTACAGAGTGACTAACTCATTAAGATATTCGGGAGCTGATCCAGTGATGATATTATAGCAGATACAGGCTGCTTTATGCATTCTAAAACAGGTAACCAGTGAAGTTTGCGCATGAAAAGGGTGCATGGTTGTTTTCGATTTGACTTGAAAACAAGCATCGCAGCAGCGTTCTGAACTTTTTGAAGGTGTGCTAGGGTAGAGTCATTGCAGCCAATGAGTAAAGAGTTGCAATAGTCTATTCTGGACAGTACACAAGAAGTAACTAGTGTTTTTTGTGGCATATACAGTGAGGAAGCGAGGGAGTGAACTGATTCGTCTTAATTCAAAATAGCACATCTGGCATACTTTTAAAATGTGATCATTCATTGAGAGCTCAGAATCAAGGATAACTCCCGAATTTCTGGTCTTGTCAGAATAGAGAACAGTGGAAGATCCAATGGTAAGAGAAGGGGCAGAGAAAGGAGTTGAACTGGAGAAAAGGAGAGCTTCTGTCTTGTCGTCATTCAGTCTAAGCATGTTGTTTGTCATCCATGTCTTAATATCAGAAGTACAGTCACGTAGTGTGTCCGTCACAGAGTCAATGTCCGAAGGTTTCGCAGACTTTTGAAGTTGTGCATCATCTGCAAAACGTTGATGATCAACAGAGTGTTGCTTGATGACAAAGGAAAGTGGAGTGGTATAAAGCACAAATTAAACAGGACCTAAAACAGAGCCCTGCGGGACACCAAAAAGGAGAGGTGAAGCAGCAGAGGAAGAATTGTTGACAGATACATATTGAGAACTGCCTTGTAAGTACGATGAGAACCAACAGAGAGCTGTGGTCTGAATGCCAAACACTCTCAAGGCGATTGAGCAAGATGGTATGATCGATCGTGTCGAACGCAGCAGAATTGTCCAGAAGAAGAAGAACAGAGATGTTGTTATGGTCAAGGGCAGAAAGAATATCATTGCAAACACGCAGAAGAACAGTCTCAGTGCTGTGACCAGCTCTTTAGGCAGACTGAAAGGGATTGCAAAGGTTGTTGTCATCGAGATGTGTTAGGAGCTGCTTAAGTACCACTTTCTCCAAAATCTTTGAAAGATAGGGCAGATTAGAAACAGGTCGGTAATTCTTCAAGTCGTTTTTTTCCAAGGTGGTCTTTTTCAACAAGGGTTTTACGACTGCAGTTTCGAGTTCAATTGGGACAATACCAGATAGGAGAGAATCATTGATGATGTGTGTTAAAGAGGGGAGAATGGTTTCAAGGTGCTCAAACAGTAGGTAGAGATGGGATCAAGTTCACCAGATTTGGGAACAGTGTTTTTCAGAATGTCACTAAGCTGACTTTCAGAAACAGGCAGAAATTGTATTAGGCAAGGACCAGTGTATGGTGGAGGTGAAGGAAGAGCGGATGGGTCTTGGGGAGAAAAGCTGTTGCGGATAGTTTTGATTTTCTCAGAAAAGTACGTGGAGAAAACAGATGGGAGTTGTTGTCTTCGAATATATTAGGCAAAGGAGAAGCAGCCTCCTTGCCCAGGAGTGAGTTTAAATTCTGAAAGAGTTGTTTGCAAGTTTTACTTTCAGCGATCTGTGATGTGAAAAATGATGTTTTTGCTTTTTCTATCATATTGGCTATTTTGTGTTTGATGGTTTCTTCTGCCTGACGCAGCTCACGTTTGAGCTGATGGAACTGGTCAGCAATGCTGCTGAACCACCGGTTAAATTTACGTTGGCGGGCTGTGCGTTGGCAGAGAGGCGCGAGCTTGTCAAGTGCAGCTTGCACAGTAACTACAAGTCAACCATAGAGCATTTTGGAGATAGGGTAGCAAGATCGGCCCTAAAAGCTAGTGGATCAATGCTACGCAGTTTGCGACAATTAATGGTAATTGGTTCCACAGACAATTTAGCGACATGCAGATGACATAGGATTGCTTTGTGGGCAGATACATAATTTCATAGAAAATGCAATTTGGCAAATTTCTCTTGATATGGTAAGCACAGCCTGCAACTTTCTCTGCAGGAAGCACGTGGCTGCACATAAACTGCTGTTTTTGGCTGCAAAGTGTCCACAAAACAAAACAAAATGACACCACAAGCTCTCACAGGAACCCTACTGGTAGATTTGAATCTATATTGCTTTCAGTTTTTTCTTTTTATCATTGTATGACCTGTGTCTTGTGTTTTGTTGTTGCATACAACAAGAGAGAGAAAGATATATATATATATATTTATTAGTTAAGATCACACACAATGTTGTATCCCATGTTCATCGAATGATGATGCAAAGTTCCTTTTAAACGTTTGATAATCCAAACTGTATAATATTTCTTTGTTACTGTTATTTCCTGTTTATGTATTTTATCTTTGTTTGGCTTGGCAGTTTTGTTTACAAGAAGCTTGTTGTGAAAGAGCACTAGTATACTGTATATACCATATCAAAAGCATTTATTTTAAAAGTAACTCTTTGCTGTATAGTGTTAAGATTTCTGATAATTAGTTATGTTATTGATTTATTTTAAATGTATTTTTTCTGTTTATGTATTGATTTATTATATATTTCTTGCTTTGTTCATTTACTTCTGTTTTACCATACTTGATTTATACAAGGCAGTTTCACAAACAAGATCAGATGGTGGTGTATGGTTTAGTTTTTATGAGATTTTAGGAAATTGGCTGTTCTAAAACTGCAGGTTGTAGCAAAATAATCAACAATTTTAAGAAAAAATGTTTTGTTTGTTTTCTTTGTTGATGTGCTTATTGAAAGTCAAAAAGAACAGTTTCAGTGGTTGGTTCACTGCTTATCTGTGTATTGGAAGTATTATTAGTGGTGCTTACTTGAATTGCTGTAGTATTTATAAAATAAAAGAAGTTTCCACTTTTGCTTGCCATTCAAAGTATCAGGTTGTGTGAGAGACAGATAAATGGAAGTGGAAGCAATTGACAAGACACTTAGGAGAAAGTGGAAATAGTGGAAGTGTAGAAAGAATACTAGGGACATGATAGTTAATTGTTTTCAATACAGGAAAAGAAATATTTTTTTAAATAAAAATATATTGAAATCTGCATAAACACAAATAAAACTGAAACCTTTTTATGTACAAACATTTATTGATGATAAACCCACAAAACATATGACAGCTGTATTGTTCTATTAGACAAACTATCAATTTCCGGAATGAGTTGTACAGTTTGTATGCGCCATATGATTGAAAATTCAACCCATTCCAAATAAGCAATAATAATATATGAAATACATGGAGGTAATGCAGCAGAAATTTATAGATCTTTCCAAAAGCTCAAACATGACAAAAACATATTTCACAGAAATTAACAAATTTATGATACATGTCATGCAGACAACTTCCACATCAATTCTACAGCTGGTTTGTTTTTTAAATAAATAAACAGTAAAAAAAAACCAAAAAAAACAACATGTTTAGGGACAATTAAACTGCCTGGGTTATTTTCATCTTTCTTCTTCAATTAATTCATTTGCATGCAAGCACAATCACACTTGCAACCAGACTGCAACATATTTGTATCCTTTTTTTTTAAATTTAAATATTTCCACATAGATCTACAAGAATGAATAATTATTGAAAAGATAATATAATTCAACACTACTACATTAAAATATATAACTTGCCAAAGTAAAAAATAAAAATATTTTACATTTTTAAAAAATTTAATGGGAGTAGGGTATCTAAATCCTAAATGAGGAGAAAAAAAAGTATTAAGAGATTACTATTTGCTTATATAATATATTCATACAATTTTTTAAATATAATATTTCCATTTTATGTTTGAATGTGCTGATCTGGTTGATGAAAGAGATATTTTGGTTCAATACCTTTTAATGAGATTTTAAAAGTATACAATAGTCAACACCTGTTTCAATTTTTACATGTTGGTTTGTTTTATTGCATATAAATCATATCTTGTTTTGTATTCTTGGTTGGTTTTATTGGCGATACTGATTTTATTTAAATCTTTTATCATATTTAAATGTTACACAGTTTAGTCTGATTTTGCTTAATTTTGTGTGATCCTGATTCGGCTCTTGGCAGTCCGCTGGACCCTATAAACACTGAATATCTATCTACCTATTTGCAAAATGTCGTGTCTTAATGTTGAAGGTCTTCTGCTATTTGCAGTGTATGGCTTGTATACCTTAGAATACAGGCAAACTACAAATGCAACAGAGCAATAAAGCGAACAACCCTGTGCATGCTGTCTGAAAAGACCCTTAATGAAGCCCACCCTCCCTCCCCCCCTTTTCATCCCAATCCCTTCCCCCCTCTCCTGATGTTCTTTTAAAGCTGCTTACATGCTTATTAATATTTTAAAGCTTTCACCTCAATCATATGGATGAATAAACTCTTTCATGATCATATGTAAAGTGTAAAAGTTTGAAGAATAAAAGACTTCAGACTCACTTTAAATTATTAATGCTGGAAAGTTAGAACATTACATTTAAAATTGCAATAACTATGGGAGTACACAATGAAAATAAATAATAAAATGTCAAACATAAAATCAAAAGAAAAATGTTACACTACACATTTACAATCAACAGTACAGAAGAAACATTCATTTTCACTCGGTCAACATAAAACATACAAAACTTTGTGCAGTGACCAAACTCATGATTACATTCACAGATATATCAGTGGAATTTTCAGATTTAACCATAAATAAGGTATATTTATACTTGCCTTTCAGATTTGAAAAATAGATCAACAACCGGCAATACATTTGAAACTGTTACAAGAACTTTTAACCAAAAATATAAATAATGTTTTAAGGGTGGGGGTCACCAGGCAAAGAACATAAAAATTAAGTTAACTGAAGAAAACAACAACTGATCTAATGACTAATATGATGCAACCTCCCCATTTGTAAAAAGACAATTGTAGTGCATTCATATGAATGGTCAATCAACCAAGGAGAACGACCAAACTGTGAGATTGTGATTGATTGATTAGTTAGTAATTGTTTATAGGGTCCAACGGACTGCGAAGAGCCAAATCAGGTCCACCACTTGGTTGAAATATGGCTCACCCCTAATCCGTATAAAAGATCTGCTGAAACAACCCTAGTGGTAACACTGAAGGCACTCCACCAGCCGGTCACTTAACAATAAAGGCATCCCATGCAGGGGACACTGAGGATGTACTCTAATTAATCGAACCCCAGTTTACAAAAACAAAATAAAATATAAATATCATTATTAAATATAAACTATACACATACATATAAAATGCCTACATTGCTAAATAATAATACCATAGAAAGCTCTAGTGACCATTTGGCAGAGCATCCAATATCCCCCAAGCTGACCAAAACAGACCCCATACATAGTTTTGGGAGAGTTTCCACAAAAAGGTAGGTGATTGATCTAGCGAAGAAGATAGTAGATTGATAGAACAGACTAGAAACGAGAAAGACAGAAATATGGGTAATTTAAAGCACTAAATTTCCACAAATTGGGGATACTATTTATACAGAAAACCCTGGCACCCCAATGTAATAGATGAGTGGAAGGAAATATTCAGAAAGAAAAAAAAGATTGTGAATCATTTATAATTTTTGTATCATTCTCCTTGTATGTCGCTACTTGCAGTATTGCAAGAGAACAAAAGTGGCAAACCTATAGTGATAATTAAGGCATACGTGTCAATCTTATAACAAGTGTGCAACCTGCTCTCACATTCTGGGCTTGATAAGGACAGAAACTGCTGTAATTTAAGCCCAAGTAAGCTTAGGCGCAGATTCATCAAGAATAAAATCCAATTATGTGAAAACAAAACCGACAGGTCAAATGGGCTTATGTAAACCAGAAATATTTGTCAAGGAAGTCTACCCTTTTAATTGGTTAAGTGTTGTTCCACATCCACCAAGGAACAATCTGCACTTCTAAAAAAGATTAAAAAAAAGGGAACTGGAAAAGTCTAGATCTTGTTTTTTTTAAAACGGTGAAGAAAATGTACTGCTTAAAACTATCAAATGATTGAAAACATAAAATATAAAATACATTTTAAACACAAAAAGGATTTTGTGCTAACCCCAAAATTGTGTTAGTTTAGTCAAGTGACCAATTTAGATTCCCAAAGCATAGCAACCGTAGTTTTGCAAATAATGAATAAAAAGAGTAGGGGAGAACAAATAAATGAAAGATACACAAAATCAAATATTCAACTTCAACAATTGGCTTTATGTGCCAAGTTGGCAGCTCAGTAGTTTTATCCTTTGCACCAAAATAAACACATACTATTAGCCATGTCAGACCAACACGGACTATGATACTGTAGCTTACCTCATATGCACAGGACACTAGAGAAGCTGCACCCTCCAATGCAGAGCTGTTTGTTTGTCCATTATTAATATACCTCCATGTACAAACTGTTACTGCTGTAAGCCTAGATACTACATGCACAATACCTACAAGCCAGTACAATTTACTTTCACCATACACATTGGTCGCTTCCCTTCATTTCTTTGGTAAAAATAACGAATGCCTAAAATTGGTGAACAAATTACAAACATTTACGAGTAAATCAATCACTGATCTATTTTATCATCTACAATAATTCCTACTACTCGATGTTCATTTAGGAAATAAATAATGGCTGATTTGAAACTGATGCTTATATTTACAATGTTTGATATAAAATACTAATCATGCTAATATTAATAACCACATTAATACTACTTATGTCGATCAATAAAATCAATAAATAAAGCAAGTAGAAATATATCATAATAATCATCCAATAATGCATGACATATCACATGCAAGCTTCTAGCCAAGTTATTCAACCCATATTTTGTATGCAGTATAAATACATGAAAAAAACCAAACAGACTACAAATGAAAATGTAAAAAAATACAGTATGTTAAAAAACCGAGAAAGAACAGAAAAAACAAAAGAAAAAAATTAAGAAGAGAGATCTCACTGGGAAAGAAAAAATCTTATTACTGAAAAGCCCCAAAAGAACAAGATACAGGAAACAAAGTACAAAATTAACCATTAGAAAGTCATGAAAATAAAAGTTCTCAAGAAGAAAGAAATAATGAGAACTCAAAAGCAGAAGGCGTAGCCAATGCTTCACAGGATTATAATAGTAGAAAGCCTAATTATGATGGCGGTTTAAATCAATCAATGGATTTGTGTGAACGTTCTCTGCCCTAAATATAAACTCTGGAAACACCAGCATCTTTTGCACCCGCATTACTCTTTCAACACAAAGCAAAGCACACTACACATATATCACATCTTGATACAATAGCTTTCTGATCAATATTTCCAACTTTTTTTTCTTTTGTAAAAAAACATTTTTTATTTTTTTTTTAAAAGATGCTTCATAAAAAAAATTTTTTTTTTAAATGGCTGAGTTTGGAAAACAGTTACAGCAAACAGAAGTTTGTAGTAGAGTAATGTCAGCTTAGTATTGTCCGATACTATTATAGGCTAATAGTTACTTTTCCATTCATGTTTTCACATTTCTTTTCCAATGGCGATGAGTGCTAAAATAAGAATATATAGGAAAAGTCTCAAACTAAAATCACAATTGACACAGCAATTGAATTGTTTCACATTTGCTACGATAACTAGCAAGACAAAATTGCTTTGTGATCTAACATTGATGGAGACAAAACCAGGCATAGTACCTTGTCAAATATAAACAACTAAATTAAAAAGCAGATTTGTTGTAAATATTAAAACTGCTGAATAATGTGAGACTTTAATCTAAACTCTTTCAATATTAGAAAAGACACCGGATCACATCAAAGAGAGAACAATCATGTCACAGCTTGATCATTTAGGGACCCTCGCCCTCATCCTATAAACCATTAGAAACTATGCCTAATGCTGCAACATCTTGTACAGTTCAAAATTCCATGCCATAATGATATGCTTGAAATCGGATACTGCAGTAAAACAGAGAGATGGGCCTAGAGTACCTGACAAAAAACAACTGTACATCAGATTTCAGTCCATAGTTACAATGTATCACAATTAGTACCCAGCACACCTGCATCACTAGGGTAACTTTAAAGTTAAAGCAACTGTAGCAGATAAATGTAAACATTCTGTCAGTGGGACATCTCTCTCCTTCACTTTTAGTTTTATGCTTTCATCCTGACCCCAAGATAAACCTGTTCACTTTTCTCTAACTTACCCACCTCCCAAAACATCGGATGTGTTGATCATATTGTCATGAAAAAAACCACCAAAACCCAATAAAGTCAAAAATATAAACCTATACTATTATAGTACACAATAGTAGCAAAGTTTGCAAAACAATAGCATACATTCCATCCACTCTTGAGATTGACATATCCACCATACCACCTAGCATGCAGTAATACAACTCAATAATAAACTTCCATTGCATCTACATACAGGGTTGTTCTCTGTCATGGTACACCATGTATCAGACAACTTCTAGTCCCTCTTCTTATCTCTCCCTTCTCACCTCCATACAGGATTGTTCTCTGTCATGGTACACCATGTATCAGACAACTTCTAGTCCCTCTTCTTATCTCTCCCTTCTCACCTCCAAGCCACTACATCTATAAGGGGAAAAAAAGGCAAAACCAATAATTAACTCCACTTGAGATTTTTAATTCATTCTTTTTATTTCAATGTCTTTTTTTTTATTCAATTACAAGCCCCCAACCATAAAACCCATAATACCTTTCTTGAAACAAACTAATAAAATAAATAAAATTGACACACTAAATAAAGCATTCACATTATCGCCTAAGTCTCTCATGAGATATATTGCTGACCTTCTTCACATTTATATACCTTCTAGAGAACCGCTCTTCTTCTAACACCCATCTGTTTACAGTTTTATCTGGGCATACAAAGTCATATGAGGAACATGCTTTCTCTTATCAGGACCCTAGTATTTGGAACAAACTGCCCGTTTCTCAAAGAAATTCATTTTTAATTCAGTCATTTAAATCCTCTCTTAAAACTCTTTATTTTTCTTCCACTGAATGAAATGAATCAAACAGATCTGCAAAGTCATAGTTCGCGCATGTGTGTGTGTGTGTGTGTGTGTGTGTGTGTGTGTGTGTGTGTGTGTTTAGAGTCATTAGTTTTTATACATAAGGTTACTGTTAATGTTTAACAATTTTTATCGTTTTGTTTGACAATTAAAGTTGTTCTGTATTCATGTAAGACCCTAGAACTAAGTCTAGATTAGGTGCATAAATAATAATAATAATAATAATAATAATAATAATAATAATAATAATAATAATAATAATAGTGAGATTATTATAAAAACTACTTTTTTATGAATTCCTCAACAAAAATAAGACACTACAGCACAAATGTCTAATTATCACTTTAGATCATGTTGAGGCTGATAAAAGCCAACTCCCACTCACTAAATCCACATCCTTATAAAAATTAAAAACGGAAGATATTTCAGCACTGTCCACAGTATCACTTTAGTCCATTTTGATACTGACCATATAAATTCATCAGATGAATCCCTTTTTTTTTTTTTAATCCATCTTGAGGTTGACGTAAATGTAACGGACAAACTTGAGGGAGGCGAAGAAAGAGACAGTGCCCAGCATGAGGAAGAAGACATAACAGGTGAGAGCCGTGTAGCCGAAGAACTCCATGCTCTGAAGCATGCCCGACATATTGGACCGCTTGAAGTAGTAAAACATGGCGTACAGGAACACAAACAGGCCGGTCGAGCTGAAACCACACACAGCGTTGAAATTATCGGCACTGTAGCATTTAAATTAAACCAAAATCTTGGAACTTAATCCCAAAACCCAAGGTACTAAAAACTTCTAGTTCGCTCAAGATTTTAAAACAATTTCTTGCATAGCGCAAAGGTAGATCAATTCCACATAACAGCTGGTTTGTGTTGAAACATATGAGGCAAGAGTGGAGTTAAATAATTATCAATATATCGAGAAAGTTACTTTTATGTCTTGCTGTTTTTTCCACCTCCATATTACAACATCTTTAAGTATTTTTACTTGCATTTGGTGACTGGACCAAAGCTTCAGCACCACTGTAACAGCTATGTGAAAAGGTTAGATGATGGTGGTGTAGACAAAAGGGACAAAACATGATGACAGTTACCCCAGCCAACTCACCCAGCACTGAATATAGACCGCCACCACCAGCGATAGTCCTCGGCGGAGAGCTGGAAGTAGGTCAAGGCCACAGAGATGCAAGCAGTGACGCTGAGCAGGATGCCATAGACTATGAAAAGGATGCCAAACAGGGTGTACTGCTCACGGCCCCACAGTGTGGCAAAGATGTAGTACAGCTCCACTGATATGGCACTGTGTAACAAGGTAATCATATTTTTCATTATTTTTGGGACACTTTTCTATTTTGTACCATCCATTTGTCCCACTCCCCTCTCTCTTTCACACTACAATTTCCTAAACAGTATGTGCTCAATGATTAGTAGGGGTCAAACACAATTTTTGTAATATTTTATATTTGTTTGTTTGTTAGCACTACTAACGTCAAGATTTTTCTTCAGATGACCTAACTTCATCTCTTGGGTGACTGCTACATCTCCAAATTATAACCAAAGAAAACTAAGTTTCAGTGTGTCCAAGCTTTCTTTGTCCTGGTTGGTTCTGCAATGTGAACCTCAAGCTTTTATTGAAATAAATCACCTAATTTCCATTCTTACAGCTACAAACATACACACCATAGAACACATACAAAGATTCACCATGGAAATACAGCTAACATCATAAAACAAATATGAAGCTCTACCATAGCGACACACAAGACTCAATATTATGCAGCAATGCAAAATTCTAATGTCAAAATTACCTGAATGGCAGGAAGCCACCCACAATGCAATGGGCAAAGGTTGAGCGATAGAAAGGTACGGAAGGAATCTCGCGCGAAATATTTTTGGTGCGGCACGGAGCATCAAATCCTGTGGCCCAGTTCTTGCCAAAGATACCACCAATCACAGTCAGGGGATAGCCGACTGAAACAGAAACACCATAGCACTGACAACCATGGGCAAGGTATGAACACTGCATGATAAAAAGGGCAATAAAACACAATACATACACTGCCTTTACACCACCTGTTTGAGTAATAGATGTGTGTTTGTTGTGTATGTGAGAGTGAGCGAGTTATTTTTCTCTGAAACTAATACTACATGATGATGTCATAATTTGTTGCGTTTTTTTCCTAATTCTACTTCCTCCCAAACTACTGTAGTGATTTGGTTCAATTTCGTATGTACTTAGACTTTACTTTACCAAGGTGAAACGAAACTTATGCTAATCGAATGACATAATCAACTTGATGTAATATTTTGAAAAAAATGTTTTAATTTACTTTTTTAATCCCCTCTCCCCTCACACCATGACCCCCGCCTCATCTTTTCATCCTAGTACTAGCTTCAATATTTTTATAAAGTAATAGCTATCATTTGCTGCTTTGCATGCTTCTGCTGTGCCTTTTGCTTGCTGAGTAATAAGTCTCAAACAGGACAAGAAATCAGTTTCAATCCTGTGACCAGTGTTGACAACAAAGGCCACAACCCTAGTCATAATTATCTGCGATAACTCCATGACTGCTGCCATTTAATTTCAAAACAACCAGGAGACTACTCGCAAAGTCAATGATGGCCAGTATTTGTTACTACAGGAACAAGACTTAGTGCTAAACCCTAACAGTTGCAGAGTTCCCTCCCTTGTATTTCATCATAACTTGATGTGTTGACTAAATCAATAAATGTGATGATGATTATGATGATGATTATTTTATTATTATTATTGTTCTTATTGTAGCCGGGGGGGGGGAGAGGGGGGGCTACAAGGAATGTCTGCTCATGTCACCTGTAATTATGAATTTTGTTTTATATGCCATTTTTCTGTTAATCTTATTGTTTCAACTCTCCTCATCTAAATCCATCCCTCTAGTCGATGTATATTAGGCTATTGCTGCACTGGTATTTGATAGACTTAGTATGTGAGTGGAAGGTTAAACAAAATGTTTAATGTAGCCTATCAGGTATGTGACTGATTTTTGTGTATCAGATGTGTTGAATAGTGTGTTTAAATGACACGTGATATTGTTTGGCTATGTTGTATCATGGACTTTGTTGTATGATGTTAGTTCACTGTCAAATACATAACTAACTATCTAGCAAAGGCAATGTCAGGTCCGCGATAGAACTTGTTTTTGTTTTGGTTGGATTCGTACTTAAATGTGCGTTTCAAAGAAATTGTTTCTCGTTTGAGAATCGCTCTTTCTGTTGTTTGGTTCTTATGTACGACGCGATTAATGGTAAATCCATGTCCGGTTATCTTAAGATACGATGCTTTTCTCAGCGCGGACGCTGAGTTTTGAAAGAGTCGGGGTGAAATGTAGCCGGGCGGGCTACAAGGAATTTCTGACCATTTCGATACTTAGGCCTCACTCTGTTCTCTGTTATGTTTAAACTAGCTGTATGCAATAATTTGATATATACTTTTCAGATCCCTTAAAGCAGATAATCGTTAGACGCAGCATTAAATTCTTTATTAGAATATATAAACTTTATTTGTGATTTATGTAGCAGTTTTAAAGGAGAGCGCGATGTTTAGAATAGCGCAAAGCCGATCACATTGATAAAGACACCGCGCTGTTGTATGACCGCTGATACGAGCAGGCCGGTCTAACGCACTTCACGCCTTGTGTAATCGTAGATTAACACATGATACGAACAAAATTGTCGATGATGGCGATAGCAAAGATTTTCCACTGTAACACCTTAAGTGTGATATTTTCCGATGCCTTAGTTCATTCTCTAATAGTATATACTTAAATTAAATATTAGTTTTATAGGGACATACATCGGAAGAGAAACAGAGGAAAAGTTGTAAGAGGTAGGATGTAAATTATCGTTGTTGTGTTAGGTGTTTGCTATTTTAGTCCGTCATAGTCGGAACCCAGAATAGTAACCATGTCATATTATATATCGTTGGAAAGGGGAGACGTTGTTCTTTCTTTGTCATTGTTATTATAGAGGCACTGTGGTCTTATGGTAGTGCTTTGGCTTGCGGATCTGAAGGTCCCGGGTTCGAGCCCTGTCCGGGCCATGGTGTTGTGTCCCTGGGAAAGACACTTTACTCCCGTTTCCTGCTCCTTCGGATGAGAGTATAAACTGAGGTCTAGTCTGTGTGTTGCATACATTCCACAGAGTTGCTAACCCCCCAAAAAGTTTTCAGTAGTAAAAATTCTGAATTTCAGTAGTTTTATGACATTTTCAGTAGCCATACGTCCTCGCATTTTTTTTAACGAAGACATGCATACACAGTCTGCAACGAAGGTCGTGAAGAGTGTTTTCGCACGAATTATTGAGAGATCCATATCGGGCTTGAAGAAGGTGGCTAACGACTGAACAGGGACTAGCTTTTCTGGATCAGGGCAACGACTTTTGTGACGGTTGCCATTCACGTGTCGCGTCACATCGTGGTAGCCGCCATGTTGAATGCTAAAATCTGCCAAGCACGCTGTACAATACACGCTGTGTTTTGATCTCGATGACGCAGTGATGCACGGAAATTTTTCAGAATACTCTTTCCTGTACTCTTGATTTGCTGTCCTCTTCTTTTTTTCTGGGCTTTCATCGCTAGTTTTCTTTCTTTTTGGCATCATGGATTCAAAATACACCGCACACAAACTTTTCTTCTCGCGCTGTAGAACGTGACCCGGAAACGAAAGTGTCACAGAAAGGTCGAGGTTTTGTGCACCGATTGGCCGTTTGCAAAACCACTTCACGGTGATTGGTCAAATTTCCTAACATGCACTGGGAGCGTGATCTATTACACCGTGCACGTAAACCGAATGACCGTGACCTTGAGGTGCTACGGGAGGCACAGGCGCTCAATAAAACTCGTTACAACTGTAATACTATCGTCGAAAATTGACTTTCCGTAGTAAATTTTTTGATTTGCGTAGCTCCGTATCCGCGTATTCATTTCCGGAGTAAACTACGGAAATTTTGTAGTGGTTGGCAACCCTGATTCCATAATAACGGACTTTAAAGATCCTGACACTCATCCCCTAGACGGGTGAGTGCCGGTAACAAGAACACACCCAGCATGCACTTGGTCCTTCTCCCCCATCCCTGGCTGGCCAGGATAGTGCGTCAGACCATGCGCCCAAAGGCTGCGAGTTAGATCCTGTATCGGCCAGCGCCTAGAGTCTGGTCAAGTACGGCGAGATAAGTGCGCTATAAAAATCCTCAATAATAAATAATTATTATTTATAATTGTATTAAATTGAAGAGTTTTTACGAGTTTAGACTCATGACATTCTTAAGAGCAGCAGCCAACTCCCTCTTAAATTGCGTATTATTTTTATTTCGTAGCAGATAGGTCCGATATTATACTATTATCAGTAGAAAGGTCATATTTCCGCCCATATATAATTTGTATAGTGTTCGTTGGCGTTTCAAGCCTTCTATGTAAAATAAAGGTTAACAACTAAAACAAATTACAGAGAGAGACGAACATTCTGTGGCGCGCAGCGCGCGTTAAGCCTCAGGTTCAGTACGGTCCGCGCGCATACATAAAAGCTCGGACGTGCAAATATTTCGGGACACACACTCGGAGAGGACAAGAGAGATGAAGCACAACACAGCACAACGGAGCACAGGGCACAACGCGGCAGATAAGGGTTGCTGGACTCAAGCATTGCTTGTTGCGCTCTCTTAGTATGATGCACTTCGAGAATAAAACTTTCAACGGTCATCAACGAACTGCCGTTGGGGAGAGAGAGAGAATGTGTGAAAATTCTTCATCACCCTAGCCTCCATCACTCCATCATCTTCTCTCCAACCACCAACACCACTACATTATATTGAGTTTTTCCAGTTCAAGAAGCACTGGTCAATACAGTAAGCAGTCCGAGGCGCCAGCTTTAATTCTTAAACACATCGTCTAAAGTCTCAATTGTCATATCGTAACTAGCACTCATCCACCTAGGACATGAGCATCAGTATCTTTAACACCTGGGAATGGTATCTTCATAATCCTTATCTTCCTCCTTCTCCTCCAACTTCTCCCCTTTTGTCCTTCTTCATTATTCTCTGAAATACAGTGTGTGTGTGTATGTTTGTGAGAGAGAGAAAGAGAGAGAGAGAGAGAGAGAGAGAGAGAGAGAGAGAGAGAGAGAACTCTGCGCCATGAGGGTCAAGCACTAGTTATTATTATTTTTTTTTTAAATTATAGTTTGAACTAGAAGTTCCAAAGCTCATATCACTCATGTGCTACTTATGGAATTTTACAATTTTTACATAAAAAAGGAGTGCCCAGAAAAAACTAAATGAAATAGGGGCATTAAAATGCAAATATCTAATTTGATCTTTTGACAGTCTTGACCTTGAGATAACCTTTACCTCCGCCTTCAAATACACTCATGAACGATGAAATATACAGAAAAAGTTGAAGACCTTGGGATGACCTTGACCTTCAGTGACCTTGACCTTTCATGTTCATGTATGATTAAATAACCCAATGCAGAGATGCCAACCTGCAGAAAAATCTGTCAGTGAGAAATGTATAAATTGTCAGTAGATTTAAAATTTTGTCAGTAGACAAGAGGGAGCAAAGATCCAGGATTGAGATTTCTTATTAAAAATCATATCAGAAAAATCAAAGATGACTGAGCTCCGCAAAAGAATTCTATAATAATCTGTGGTAAAACTTGACCCCGATCGAAGTCAGAAGGATAAGCGATGTCAGTTAGCAAAATTTTTAACATCAACCTGCTACGAATCAGTATCATATACAGCACAATGTTAGAGTTGTTAAACTAATTAAATAGATTTATTACATTATAACGTCGTTATATAATATGCTGCATTATTTTATACTGTGACAGTGCCTAAGTGTAATCAGTCTGAAACATTGCTATGCATGCGAGTAACAACAAAAACTTTTTAACTAAGTGCCCCAGTGCAAACAAGCAATAAGAGATGTGTCCTCTACAAGAACAAATGTATAAACAATTTTTTTTACCCTGCACCACTCGTAAAACACAATTATGTACAAATGCAATGCGGACAGGTATTTTGCCATGTACATTGGTTGCTACAGGAAACTGACGAAGATGGAGAAGGAGAAGATGAAGAAGAATATGATATTCCTGAAGCTTCAATCCCTGTACATAGCAAAGTGAGGTTGAGAAAGGACATTCAGAAAGGTCTCACAGCTGCTTTGTCTTCTACTAATGAGAAGAGGTTTGAGTCAGAGAAAAGAAGGAACATTTTGAGATACTTACTGAAGAGCCACAGGGCCATGAGCAGGACAACGGTAGTCCATGGCAATGCCTGGGTTGCTCCATAACCCCAAGCCACCGAGTTCACAACAGCCCACACCATGAAGAATGGACCTGTAAGTATAACAACACAATAGGTTGTTTTAGACCACCATATTCTTCTGTCTCCATCAAACAAAACAGACACACTTCTCATAGAAAATGACAATTGTTTTGGGGTAGGGGAACAATTTCCACGCATCAGGATAGCATTTATTTATTTATTAAATTCAATTAAATTCGACTACTATTAGCCATTTGTCACATTTCAATAAAACTAGAAACACAAAGCCCATATGACTCACATGCTCCTTATGGGTATGGAACTTGCAATGAAAATGAGTGCCCCTCAAAAAAAAACTAAATGAAACGGTAACAATAAAATGCAAAGCAGAGCTGCCAACCCCTAAAAAAAATTTCAGTAGCAAACAAAGAAAAATATCAGTAGTTTCAGCTCAATTTCAGTAGCAAATGTACGAACAAGAATTTTCACATGATAAAATGAGCATTATTTAAAATGTTGATATTAGCTTAAATAAAAACCAAACACCAACACAAAAAGCATTAACTTTCAAATATTTATTTTTAAAATGATAGAAATGTTCCTGAAAAAAAAAACAAACAGTTTTAACATTTTGTTCGGAAAAGCTAACCCAATGGCTCACTACATGTACTAATGGCATGGATACTGCATTGGTTTAAAACCAAATTGTTAAAGCTGCTATTTATATTTTTAAAAAAAAAAACATTGTCAGTTATAGGTTCACAGGCATAGACATGTTAGGGCTTTTCTTCTGCTAGGGCAGAAACAGTTGCCCTCTTGCATCTCTGTTGCAGCTCTACTGGCAAATCTGCCTGGTAGCAAGGGCGTCCCTGGAACTTTGACTTGAGGACTAGCAAGGCTTCAGTCTGCTCTGCGCCAAGGGATGGTCTGAACACTGTTCTGTTCTTTCGAACCTGGCTAAAGATACTTTCACAGGCTGCATTACTGACAGGAATCAAAAGGATGCTCAGCATCAGTCTTGGTAGGTGGGGAAACCTAAAACATCGCGGGGCGTGGAATCCGGAAGCGACGAATGTAGTAGGAAAATTTAATAAGTGCGCGAGGAAACACCATACGCGGCGAGGAATCGCGATTAATCGCGAGTCCTCGCGTGTAATCGCCTGAAGGAAACACGGGGATCACAGGACATGACTGTGGTCTCTCTCTCTCTCTCTCTCTCTCTCTCTCTCAGTCTACCGCGCAGTGGCTGCTGAGCTAAAAATAGCGCACACGCAAAGCGCTATACGAAAGTCTATGATATTGACGAAAGCCTAGTAGGCCTACTTCTCTCGCGGCTTTGTTTCGATACTTGTAAAAAAATAGGTATGCTTTGAAATTTTTCTTCCGTAGTATTTCTTGAAATGGCGTAGTTGCGGAATTAAAGAACATTTTCCGGAGAAACTACGGACGTTCCGTAGGGGTTGGCAGCTCTGTGCAAAGTAATACTGACTTTGGTCTTTTTATTCTCATGACTGAGATGACCTTGACCTCCGTCTCTAAATACCCTCATGTAATATCAAATAAACTACAACAAATGTTGTATTATTTTTTTAAAAAAACAATGACCTAGGATGGCCTTGACCTTCACTGACCTTGACCTTCACATGACCTCTCATACTCATGTATGATAATATTGTTGCATACTATGATTTAAATGGAGCCATTCCACTGTATGATGCCCTATTTTTTGTATGTTTTTGCAAGACCTAAAATGACCTTGACCTTCAAGATCAACGCAAAAACAAAACAAATATGAAAGATCAATCTATCATCTCTAAATACAACAAGTTTGGACTTCATATATCCAGAGGTGCCAACCTCCTAATCTTCTTGTCAGTATTTCCGAACCCGTTTGTCAGTATTTTTTAACACTTGTCAGTATTTTTTTAAATTGCAAAACCCAGCCTATGACACTTTAAAGTAATGACAGGCTTACCTCTGAAACAGCAGGCTATTTACATTACATTACATTACATTACAATACATGATAATTGCTTTAGGTCCAGCGGACTCTTCCGAGCCAAATCAGGACCGGACAATCCCTGATCCGCATAAAAGATCTGCTGAAACAACCCTAGTAGTAAAACTGAAGGCTCTCCACCAGCCAGTCACTTTACAATAAAGACATCCCACGCAGAGCACGCTGATGCTATACTCTAATTTACTGAACCCCTGTTTACAAAAACAAAATAGAATACAAACATCATTATAAATTATAGTTCTTGATTATAAACAAAACACATACATATAAAATGCCTACATGCTAAATAAAAACATCATAGGAAGCCCTAGTGACCACCTGGCAGAAAACGTCCAATATTCCCAAACTGATCCAACAGACCTCACACACAAATAAGGAGTCTTGTCCCGGAGGAGTTTTCAAGAAAAAAGGTAGGTGACTGGTCTAGCAAAGAAGAAGATAGTATAGCAGATTGATAGAACAGAGCAGGAATGAGATAAAGCAAATGAGAAAGACAGCGACAGTGGGAATTTAAAGCACTAAATTTCCAGAAAGTAGGGATACTATTTATACTGAAACCCCCGGCACCCCAATGGGGACAGGCTATTTTCAGTCCTCTAAAATCGCCATAAAAATCAGCTTGACCACACTTGTTTTACTTTAAAATCACCATTAAAAATCAGCTTGTTGGACACTACATTTGTTTTACTTAAAATGAATGATACTGATAGTCTTTCCAATAAAACCAATGTCAGCAACAAAACAGTTCTATTGTTTCAAGGACTTAGCAGTTGCCTTTTTGCACTTTTTCAGAAGTGTTGGAGAGAGTTTGTTTTGCAGCAGTCAATATTTGAGTTTCTTGATTTCAACCGCAGCACGGCATTCAGTGTCTTACTTCCCATGGTCCCTCTAAAGTCAGTTTTATTTTTTCTAACCACAGAAAAGACCCTTTCACATGAACAGTTGGACACAGAGATCAGGAGAATCCTCAGCATGATCTTGGACAGTAAGTAAGCTTTGTGTCTAGCAGATGCAACATGCCTGACAACATCGTCAAAGCCACCATGATTTATTTTTAAAATGTCATTTTGGACTATTTAGAACTCATCTCGCAAAGATTTGCAAAAATCTGGAAAAAAAATTGTGGGTGGGGATGGAGGAGGTGGGGGTAGGTGGGTGGGTGAGTACATACTTACACTGCTGTGCATGTGAGTCAAAAAAGCATGCGGAATAAATATTTAACGTAATAACTGTACAGCTGCATCGTCATAATTAGAAAATATTAATCTACCAGCAAAGAGGGCCGAGGTGAGGTTGATGTTCCAGACCCAACTGTCGCCACCCATCTTTCTGTACATGTTGGCGGCTACGTAACCGCTGATGCAGGATGTGAAGGCGTACAGGACGATGGCTGCTGAGTTGATGGCGCCATGTCTATGAACATTGAACATGCCTAGCAACGCCATCATCAGAATCCCTGTTGCTAGTGCCAGGAACTGAGATCCTACACCTAAAATCATACAAATAGTGTTGCACAAAATGTAGAAATGGGGATAAATTACATAAACTAGAAGGGCAAAGCCCACATGAATCACAAGCTCTTTATGGAACTCGCAGTATTTAACTTCAAAATTATTGTCCAGAAAAAAAAGAAGAAATGGTGACATTAAAATGCAAAATAATACCAACTTTGGTCTTTCTATGCTCTTGAGCTTGAAATGACATTGACCTCCGGCTCCAAATACACTCATGTACTATCAAATAAATTACACCAAAAGTTGTATTATGCCACACACACAAAAAACGTGACTTTGGGATGACCTTGAACTTCAGTGACCTTGACCTTGGGATGACCTTGACCCTCAGGTGATCTTTCATGCATGTTTGGTCAAATAACCCAATGTTGTTTCGTACTATGGGTTAAATAAACAGCCATTCCACTGTCCTATCGCATCCTATCCTGTCCCGTAACCCCAAAGTCGTAGGTGCACCACAGATGATCGTTTAACCAGCATACTCAATCTTTCTCTGTCCTCAGCAGCCCTGATGGCTTCGCTCAGTGTCAAACCAGTCCATTCTCGAATGTTGTCCTCCAACCTCTTTTTCGGTCTCCCTCTTCTTCTACCTCCTTGCACTGTGCCTTGCAGAATGGTCTTTGCAAGGCCTGATGATCTGGTGACGTGGCCATACCATTGGAGTTTCCGTTTCATCACCACTGTGAGCAGGTCATCGTGTTGTCCAATGGCTTGTGTATTGGTCTGTCGGACTTCGTCGTTGGTGATGTGATGGGTATAGGAAATGCCCAAAAGTCTTCTGTAGCACCTCATCTCCATGCTTTGTATTCTTCGTTGTAGATCTGCTGTGAGAGTCCATGCTTCGCAAGCATATAGGAAGATGGAGATGACAAGGGAGCGCAGCAGTCTTACTTTGGAGTGTAGACTGATGGTCTTGTCATTCCAAATGGGCTTCAACCTTGTCAGGGTCTGTTGTTTGTGTGATCCTGGAGAGGACTTCCTGTCGGGACCCATTGTC
Organism: Oncomelania hupensis; assembly: GCA_036898135.1. Taxonomy (NCBI): domain Eukaryota; kingdom Metazoa; phylum Mollusca; class Gastropoda; order Littorinimorpha; family Pomatiopsidae; genus Oncomelania; species Oncomelania hupensis. The sequence continues at coordinate 29,535,469 of CM072526.1, forward strand.
TGATACAATGGCTCCTAAATATTTGAAGCTATGCACTGTGTTGAGGGATTGGCCTTGGACTTTGATGTCCGTGTTGATGCCATTGGTGTTGTTGGTCATCATTTTGGTCTTCTCTGCACTTATTTCCATTCCATAAGATCTGGAGGTGGTGTCAAGCCTCTGTACCAGCTGTTCAAGATCTTGTTCCTCTCCAGCCAATCCACCAATGCCATCCGCAAAACGCAGATTGGAGATTGCTCTACCCCCTATGCTGACTGTGCCTTCGTGATCTGCAAGAGCATCTGACATGATGCGCTCTAGGAAGATGTTGAAGAGTGTTGGAGAGAGTAGGCATCCTTGACGCACACCGATTGTTGTTCTGAACCAGTTCCCGATGACGCTGTTATGGAGGACTGCACTGGTAGCCTTTTCATACAGGCTTTTGATGACTTCCAATAATTTTAGGGCTGATGTTGTACACTTTCATTGTTGCCTATAGAGCTGCGTGCCAGACTCGGTCAAACGCCTTCCTGAAGTCTATGAACACATGATATAGATGTTGTTGGTGCTGTATGTATTTCTCACAGATTATTCTGAGGTTGAAAATCTGTTCAGTGGTACTTCGCCCTGCCCTGTGTTACGTTGAAACGCGAAGGATAGTATGTCTGAAGCGCGCACGATAGATCTAATCGTTTCGTTTTGCAAAGTATTCAATAATAGAGTGTATTTACCTTTGATTTGAGTTTGCGTTGTTGTTAGAAGAAGCTTTGTGTAGCGTTGGTAATTTTTGTTAGTCGATATTATTGGAGAATACTCTAGATCTGCTTGTTTACTATCGATCGAAGTTTCGGGATATTTGAGAACATTTCGGGACAGAAAGAATGTTGTATGACGTAAGTCAGTGATGACGAAGTTTCATTGGATTGGTTGTAGTGCGTCATATTCGATCGTTCCACCGTGTTCTGGAGTAGAGAAAAACTATATATTCGATGTGCTGTTGTTGATAGTGAGTTGGAAAGTAAAAAGTTGAGAGTGAAAAGGTGATTGTATGCAGTTGTTGATGTGTGCTGAATAAAAGTGGAAAACTTCATACGTCGACTCTGTGACTTGTATGCTGATTGAACGGGTTGCGTGGATAAACGAATCCGAGTTTACATCTATCAGGAGAATTCAAGCATTGGGGCTGAATCAACTACTGATAGAAAAACCAACATCGAATGAGTGTAACACCCTGAATCCTGCTTGTTCATCAGCTATGATTTGTTCAGTTTGGGGTTTCAACCTGTTGAGTATTATTTTCAGGAGGACCTACTCCCCACTCTCCCAGATCTTGTTACAGATAATGGTGAGGGCATCAATCATCACTTCTCCTCCTGCTTGTAGCATTTTCGCGGGTATGTTGTCCACTCCCGCTGACTTCCCTTTCTTCAGCGATTGCACTGTTGCCTCAACTTCTTCCCGGAGAATTGGGAGGACTTCTTCTTCTTCTGTGTTCTTGGGAAATGCTAGAACTGATGGGTCTCCATTTGGTGTATGGTTGTAAAGGTCAGAGCAGTACTCTGTCCATCTGTCCAAGACTTCTTGTTCTTCTGTAAGGCATATGCCAGACTTCCTTTGGATGGTGGAGACTTTGGGCTGTTTAACACTTGTCAGTCGCTTCACAGTCTGGTAGGCCTTCTGCTGTTGTTTGTTCAGACTGTTCTCTATTACCTGGCATTGATCTTCTATCCAGTTCTCCTTTGCTGTGCGCATGCCTTTTCGGATGTCATTGTTGATTTTTCGGTAGGCATCAGCCCCCTGTGAGGTGTTCTTTTTCTTTTTTATCTCTTGTCGTTTATCACACAGATCCAAAAGTTTAAGTGTGATCCACAGCTTCTTCTTTGGTCGGTGCTTGCCAAGGATCTCAGTGGCGGCATCTGTCACAGCTGAGTTGAAGGTGGTGGTCATGGTGTTGACATCTACTTCACCAGCCCCCAAAATGAGCAGTGGTGCAAATTTCCCTCCAATTGTGGCCTGAAATAGTTCTGCCACCTCCTGGTCTTGCAGTTTGTCCAGGTCGAACTTCAGTCTAGTGCACTTTGCTGTATTTACTCTCTTCAAGTGGAGCCGGAAAGACATTATCACGAGATCATGGTCACTTCCGATGTCTGCTTCTGGAAAAGTGCGTGTCCTGCAGATGTTGATGCTTGATCTGAAGCGGTTCTTGACCATGATGTAGTCTATCTGGTTTTGATGCTCCCAGCTGGGACTGTGCCATGTCCATCGTCTGGAGTTTTTGTGGAGACCAAGCGTGTTTGCCAGTATCAGATTGTTGTATCTGGCAAACTCCAAGAGTCTCCGACCCCTGTCATTTGTCTCATTGTTGCAGTGGGGTCAACATGTGTCTCCCCAGTTGTGGTGCGCATCTTGGCCAACCTTGGCATTCCAGTCGCCTTGCACTATGACTATGTCCTTCTTCGGCACTTGGTCAAGGACCGCGTGTAGATTTTCATAAAAATCCTCCACTTCTCTGTCGTCATAGTCTGATGATGGGGCATAGGCCTGGATGATGGTGATGTTGAAAGGGGCTGCTCTCAGACCAATGGTAATGAGTCTACTGGAGACTGGGCGGCAACTCATGACAGTGGCTAGAATGTTCTTGTGGACCAAGAATCCACAGCTGAAATCCACGAATATAGTGTGGCTCGCCTTGGCCCTGAGCACGTGGTCGTTGAACCTGTAGTAACGTGAAGTTCCTCCGCCATGGCCGGTGACTTCTGTGTAGAAGTGATGCCCACTGTATGATGACTTATTTGTTTGTATGTTTTTGCAAGGCCTAAAATGACTGACATTCATATTGATATCTATCATGCATGAAAGAATCATATATTCAATATTAATAACCTAGGAAAAAAAAGAAATGTTGTTAAAAACTATCTTTTTTTAACTAACATTTGATGACCCTGTGACCTTGAACTTGAAGTGAAGTCATTCAATCACTGATCATTCATGAGGTCTCATGGGTATACACCATCTTAATTAGTTGAAATAGATTCTGAGTATTTAGCCACTATAAAGTTTTTGCACAGACGGCGGAAGGCTGACAGATGGACAAAAGACTTTTTTTCAATATCATTTTTGGGGTATACAGAGGTGCCAACCTCCTAATGCTCTTTTCAGTATTTCCGGACCCGTTTGTCAGTATTTTTTAACACTTGTCAGTATTTTTTTTTTCTCGCAAAACCCAGCCTACGACATTATAACGACAGGCTTACCTCTGAAATAGCAGGCTATTTTCAGTCCTCTAAAATCACCATTAAAATCAGCTTGTTGAACACCACACTTGTTTTACTCTAAAATCACCATGAAAACCAGCTTGTTGAACACTACACTTGTTTTACTTAAAATGAATGATACTGATAGTCTTTCCAATAAAAGCAATGTCAGAAACAAAACAGTTCTATTGCTTCAAGGACTTAACAATTGCCTTTTTCAGAAGTGTTGGAGAGAGTTTTGTTTTGTAGCAGTCAGTATTTGAATTTCTTGATTTCAACTGTAGCATTCCATTCAATGTCTTACTTCCTATTGTCCCTCTAAAGTCAGTTTTATTTTTTCTAACCACAGAAAAGACCCTTTCACATGAACAGTTGGACACAGGGATCAGAAGAATCCTCAGTATGATCTTGGACAGTAAGTAAGCTTTGTGTCTAGCAGATGCAACATGCCTGGCAACATCGTCAAAGACACCATGACTTATTAAAAAAAAATCGAAGCCACAGACAGTACAGCGTGCATACTTTGTTGACAGTTTCGACGCAATGATGCATGGATGTGCTTCTGTGTATGAATGCAGAAAATCTTGCAGACTTTTAGTTGCCGGCTTTGATTTCTTTGATGAGGAATCGGCTTCGTCATCAGACTTAGCAGCTTTTTTTTTCTGGGTCTACCACGTCCTGCCATTTTTACGATTTTGAAACACTCTGAATGGCGGTGAAGACTATTATGGAGGGAACTCGTACAGGTCTATTTTTAGACTAGGGGTAGGGTACGGGTAGGGAAGGGTAGGGTTGGGTAGGGTAACCCTAACCCAGCCCTACCATAACCCCAGTTGACGTCAGGCTAAAAATAGATCTGTACGAGTTCCCTCCATTATAGTCTTCACCCCGAAAGGCTAAGACCGAGTTTTTTCATTGGACAAATGGATCATGTGTTTGATTCGGGTCGCGCAGGCTCGGAAAATACCGCAGGCACACAGTGATGTTCAGTGAGTGCACGAGTACTATTCTGAGACCAGAAACCGGTACAGAAACACCGCTGGCAAAGATAAACGATCGGCAACTTCTCCTCCGTATTCTTATAAAAGCTACCGTATTTTCGTATTTAATTCACTTCGACGGAATTAAATATGATCAATCCATACTGGTTGGCACCTCTGGATATAAGTAATCATCTCGCACAGGTTTGGAAAAATCTGGATTAAATTTTTTTTTCTTTTTTTTTTTTTTTTTGGGGGGGGGGGGGGTATGTGTGTGGGAGGGGGGGCGTGAGTAAACAGACTCATATTGGTATGCACATGAGTCAAAAACACTAAATAAAGCAATCAAATTTGAGCTGAAAGGGTTTTGATGCATCAAACAAAATAACACTGATAAAGTACTAACCCAGAATAGCACAGAAGATATTTTTGCATGGTGGGAAGCGGAAGACGTCAGTCTGGATGATCTTCCATCCATTGTCATCCTGATCCAGGTCCTCACTGTCGTCATCTTCCCCAGATTGTAACGTGCAAAGTCACTCTTCAGCACTCGTGTCTGGTGGACAACAAGCATGACATCAAAACACAGGACTAGGTGGTGCATGTACATAATACAGGGTGGAGAACAACTGAATCAAGAAATCTCTGAAATCCGGCCGGGGCCCAGGGGCCAAGCCCCGGTATTCGCCCCCTGGAAGAAAATGAATTTATGCAATTTTGAAAGTAATTTAGGGCCTCTCCTGAAAGCAAAAAGCACAAAGTAAACATGAATAGAAACAACAACAACACAAAAAAGAATGTTTTATGCACATGTCTTTGAAAAAAGTTAAGAATCTTGATTTGTAGGCCTAACAAAGTTTGAGGTCCACCACTGGTACACACAAACTCCACATTTCCAATTTTACTGGGCACACGTTTGTCTATTTTTTAGCTGTAAACAGGCAAGAATTTTTATAATTTTAGAGATATTTAGGGGTACGTTAGTAAAAACACTACATCTTAGGTATTAGTGACTAATGTATAGATTTAAATGAAATAAAATGCAAAATGAACAGAAATAAATTCTCTCTTGATAATATACCTTTTTATACTTCTCTTGTCATGTCTTGTTTTTTATTACTCCATGTGTATACCCAAAAAAAGTTTTTAAAAGTCCAAACAAGCCCCCTCCTCTTCTTCACTTTCATGCCAGTCTGAAAGATCGTATGCATGCACACTACTGACACTAATTGTCTAATGTCAGTACCGATCTCTTCCTCCGACTCCAAGTCCATTTCTCTCACTTTAATGTCTGATAAATGGAAGCCTGTAAACTCCCCTTCATCAGTCGAAGAATCCAAACCATCCATTTTAGACACACACACAAGAAAATTTGAAAAAAAAATCGAAAACGAACGCATCACAGAGAAAACTTGTGGAAATGCAGTCGAATGTTTTCACAACAGAATAAACCGGAAGTCAATTGCCGGAAGTATCGCAATCTTTCAAACAACGCGAGAATATAACCACATGGTTGAAACGGACGCTTTTGGACGTTTTGCCTGTTTAGACCTTCGGCCTCTTTTGGCCGCTATGCCCAGTAAAGGTTAGCCCTCAGCTTCACACACTCGGAACTCAATATTTTTTTCTCGGAAATGCAAATGCCTTCCGCGGAAATCCGCGGATTCGCGGAAAATTCTCCACCCTGATAATAGTATCCAGCAACTCAACTTCACAAAACAAGGTTACATTGTACACTCAATTCCATCTGCAACTTGGCTGTGATAATAAATAGATTCTACAAAATGTCTTGCAGAGTCAAACAACATCTCATGAGACCTAGTACTAGACTAACTCACCAGAATAATGACCACAAAGCCGATGAGGAGGAAGACCAGTACCATAGAGTTGATGATAGACAGCCAGTGAATCTGAAATTCACAAAATCATAAGTCATGCAACTTCAGTGCTAAAACTTGGTGAATAACGTGTAGACATAATAATAGTAATAATAATAATAATATTCATCATAAAAAAAAAAAAAATAATACAGTTAATTTATATAGTGCAGCACCACCAGTCTGATTGGGCTCACCATGCTTTACTATGTGCATGCGCAAGGCAGTAGTTTGTGAGAATATCAATAAAATGTTTAAACTAAAGTTTGTGTTAAAACATAGAAGGTTAAGTACGACAGCAAGTTAGGTGTGGGTGGTAGGAGGTGGAGAAGCTATTGCTGTATCAATTTAAAAAAAAACAAACTAGAAGGGTAAAGCTCATATGACTCACATGCTCCTTATGGAACTTGCAATATTTAACATGAAAATGCATACCCAAAAAAAAGAAAAAAGAAGAACAGTGGCATTAAAATGCACAGACTTTGATCTTTCTATGCTCTTGACCTTGAGATGAACTTGACCTCCGCCTCCAAATACACGCATGTAATATCAAATAAACTACAGCAAAAGTTGTATTATGCCAAAAAACTGTGACCTTGGGATGACCTTGGCTTTCAATGACCTTGATTTTGGGATGACCTTGACCTTCATGTGACCTCTCATGCTCACGACACGTATGATCAAATAATCCAATGTTGTTGCATACGATGGGTTAAATAGAGCCATTTCACTGTACAATTACTTATTTTTTGTATGTTTTTGTGAGGTCTAAAATGACATTGACCTTTAAGATCAATGCAAAAACAGAACAGGTATAAAAGGTCAATCTATCATCTCTAAATACAACACGTTTGAACTGTATTTCTCTCAAAGTTTAGGGTCAAGGTCACTTCAAAGTACCTAAACAAACTGACTTTGGACAGCTCCAGTGACCTTGGCCTTGGAGTGAGGTTGACCAAATTTGCAAAGTATAGGCTTACCTCTACTGCACTGCTGCTTCGCATCTTGTAAACTTAAACTCTGGTCAGGTCAAATTTTGTCTTGTATAATCTTTCTGGAATAAGGAACGATGGCCTGTTCATCGGCAGTCTTCCTGATATCAGGCTTGAGCTAGGGCTATTGGGGATAAGTAATGAGTGCCAATGGCATGCAGGATCTAGGCCTATGCAGTATGCTGTCATTGCCGCCATTGATAGAAAACAGCGGTCAGTGCATATCTGGACATTCAATATGGCATGATTTTGGTTATCAATTAAATAGGGCATTTTTACGGTGGTAATTTTTTACCTCTGGATGAACTTTTTGGAGTTCTAGACTATCAGTTTTTGGTCATCAAATTTGGTCTCGTGCTTCATCATTCTAAAACACCACACTTTATCAATCTACTAAAAAAAAGATCAAAATCATTGTTTTATTTCTTGTTCAAGCAGATCTATATTTACACTGGATATTTTTGCCATCTGGAAAAACTTTTTGGAGTGCTAGACTATCGGTTTTTGGTCACTAAGTTTGGTCTCATGCTTTGTCATTCTGAAACATCTACATACATGTGATCTATATATGTTACCGGCAATCTGTGTATTCAGTCAATACGTGTATTGCCTACAAAAATCAGTCAATTCGTGTTTTGACTGTGACCACTAGCCAATACATGTAATGACTAAAATTTCCAGTCAATACGTGTATTGTCTTAATTTTGACCCACTTCAAAACACACATTGACTGACTGTTCATTTTAGTCAGTGCGTGTTTTGCTCAATCAAGTCTTCTAACAATTTCAGAGCACACGCAAGCGCACAGCATTATTTATATTACACAGAAATTAGATGAGCTCAGATAATAAATCTTGAGATGTGTTAATCGGCATGTAACTGATAAGGCCCAGTGTCTTTTTTAAAAATAAATCACTAGGACTTCAGCGAAAATCTTGTGGTGACGATTGTGATTGCAAACCGCAACAAAACCATGGTCGATCATTCATTCTAAACTTGCTTTGCCGGCTCCTCGCCACAAATGATGGATACGAATGAAAACGAACAAAAGTTTTTACACAAGCTGGCTGAAATTCTAGCGACGAAAGATTCCAGTTGCTTGTTGACCAGTAGAGCTGGATACCGTGGGTCAAAGTCGTACCGGTATTACCGCGGTATTTTTAGGTCGTATCGGTATTTCGTACCGATATACCGCGATTTTAAGTGTTACGATCAAATGGGATATGGCACTGACAGTAGTGACCGACGCAAAAGAAAGATTGTCATAAACTTCAAAACAGTTTCAAAGAACCACATTTCCATAGAAACTGAAGCTTTGTTATTTCTTGAACGCCTTCAAAACAAATTATTATAAATCACTGTTTAGAACATCAGCAAATTTTAAACCAGATAATCAAATAAAATAAAAACATTCAACGGGAAAGGTCTTTAAGAAATTTAAGAGTTCAGAAGGATTGGCGACTGGTACCATGCTCAAACACGTGGATAAGCTGCTGTTCTTATAAGTTTTTCTTCAAGAACAGCTGCCTATCCACGTGTTTGGGCTTTAGGTTCGCTCTCTGGGTGGACAAGATGTCGCCCACTGTCGCGTTATGTGTTGTCGAGATTTCCCAGTAAACCGGACCTTGGAGATCCACACCGGTACACCGTGCCGCCGCGTTTCCGAACCTGAATACAGTTACGTATTGGTAAAGCCATCCAGCCCTATTGACCAAGGCGAAATATGTGTCGCCGCATGACAAAACCCGGCTAAAGACGCCAGGATTGATTCGCTGCTACAGCCGTAGAACACTAAAAATAGGCTACCCCATCAATTTTAAGATTGTTGCCTCTTTGTCTTTATTTAAGACTTTTCTTTAATATCCCAAACGGATTTTGTTAAAAAATTATTAAAACATTGTTTATTTTGTTGATTTTGATAAGGGTGTTGATCACACCTTGCTAAAACCATGGCACTAATTGACCTCCGATACCCCAACTTTTCTTGTCCGACTATGAAGGGAAATCCCCAATGTGGATTGATATATAACGTCTGGGGAGTGAAAAGTCCCTATTGGTAATACTTTTTGGTACATAAAAGTGTGTGGCATATGAATTTTTCATGAAATTCCTTGTTCTGAAGCTTGCTTGTGACACAAGTTGTGTTCGAATGCGTCTCTTGACGGGTCGTGAAAAACGGAAGTGTTTACTATAGATTTTCGACGATTTTTAGTTCAAAGTGAATTTTTTAATGTAGATAAACTCATCTTACATCTATTTCAAGTGTTTTCTTGCAATATTTATGTTGCATTTGTTAGAAACAATTTGTCAAAGTAAGTGACCGATTCTTTTTGGAAACCGGAAGTGATGGCTTCGTCTCCAGCGTCAGTAGATGTGTCGTCTTCTAGAGTAGCTAGGGCCTTGAATCGACCCGGTTTTGCTTCTGAAGAGCTCCAAGACCTGCTTTCGGACTATTTTTATGATGGTGCCGGTGGGAACTGTGATGAGGATTATGATTCTGACGAGCAGAAGCTTGATCCCGTTATTAAACGATACCGTTTGTTTTCATTTAATGATTCATGTTTCGTAGGCCTCTTCGCTATAGGCGTGTCTTTAATAATCCGTCATTCTACTTGCATAGATTTAGGTAAAGGTTGAAAAGGCGATATCAGTGAAAGAATTACAGTAGGAGTGTGGAAAATATTTCAGTAGTATATTTTGTTGGGTGAGGGTTGGGTGGGGAGGGTTGAAAAGGTAAGTAGTCTGGCCTGCATTCAATATTACTAGCATGACAAGTTGACTATGTTCTCAGTATTTATTATTGTTGGTTTGTCTGTTTTAGGAAATGAACATGAGGACTATTTACCAAATTACTAGTAATTAGTATTTCCTTTGATATTTGTGTTTATTTAAACTTTATAGAGCAAAATTACATGTTATTTTGATTTACACCTGTGACGCGAAAAATTTATTCGACGTGTGGAAGGGAGTGGAGAATCGGGGAATTATTAAAGCTTGATTATTAGGACTGAAAACTACCTAATGAAACTTTTGTTTTAGGTTTGTAATCTTTGTTTGACTATTTGAACTGAGCTGATGTAGCTGCTTGCAATTAAACAAAAGATTACTTGACGGACGAGGGATTTAAGAGGGGGGGGGGAGGGCATTATGATAGGGTTTATTTTACAAAAATGATTGATTCAGGCCATGTTCTTGATATATTATTATGTGTTTGAGTTATTATAGACTTGCTAAACACTTGTTTTATTTCTAATATGTTTAAAAACACTATGCATTATGGATGGGTACAGAATAAAATTGTGCGTACTGTTTTAATTTGTTTATGTTCAGTATTGTGTGGATGGTGTATAATGTGAATTTTCTCATCTTATCTCAACTCACTGCCATATTGCTGCCATCTTCCTGTTTGTTTTGATACCAAATACATGCATGGGAAAATTCTGGTTGTGAAGTAATGATCATTTTACAATTTAAAACTTTGAAGGCAATTTCTGGAAATTAGCCCCCGAGAAAATAAAATATTAAAAAAAATCATAAAACATCAACCAATAAAGATAAAACAATTTGGTTTTTTTGCATTTTGAAGATTATTTTTAGTACTTTGTTAATAAATAAATAAGTAATTTTTCATATTTTGACACTTTAGCCTGGTTTTCTCATGCTGCAACACATATTATGACTGTTACACGTATTTATCAATAGTCGATTCAGCCCCGATGCTTGAATCCTGATATGTGTAACTCGAATTTGTTTATCCACGCAGCTTGTTCACTCAGCAACAAAGCAAGAGTCGTCGTATAAAGTTATTCAACTTTATTCAGCAAACACCAACAACTGCATACAAGATCCTTTCCGAAAATCATTCAAAAAATAACTTTTTTCAAGTAGACAATGCATTACTTATATTACTAATCACCGGAACTGTCTTACGACATGGAACATTCCTCAGTTTAGAAGAATTAATTACCTAGCTATTACCAGATAGGTCTGGAACTTTCGATCGATAATAAACAAGTAATTCCAGAAAATTATCAACGATAGGCCTACTACAACAATATCGACCAACGAAAATTATCAACATTATACAAAGCTTTTTCTAACAACAACGCAGAATCAAATCACGCTATCATTACATGCGTTGCAAAATAAAACGTTCAGAACTATCGTGCGCGTTGCAATCGTAACAATGACACGGAACTCTCTCTCTCTCTCTCTCTCTCTCTCTCTCTCTCATTTTGCATGAGAGAGAGAAATAAAGAGAGAGACAGACAGAAATACAGAGAGACAGAGAAGGACAAAGAGAGAGGGAAAGAGAGAGATTAAAATTAAAGTGTTTACATTTTAAGCTTATTTTTAGTATTTACTAACTTCTACTTAACATGGTTTAGTTGTGTGGATGTGTCCCTGTGAGTGTGCGTATTGAAACACAAGAACAACAAATGATTGTGTGGTCATTCATTTGTGAATGTTTACAACCAGTTGCAATTTAAATGCCGAATGACAGTTCAGTCAATTCGTGTATTGACCAGAGCAATTTTTAAGACAATACACGTATTGACTGGAAATTTTAGTCATTACCTGTATTGCCTAGTGGTCACAGTCAAAACACGAATTGACTGATTTTATTAGGCAATACACGTATTGACTGACTACGCAGATTGCCGGTAACATATACAAACCATTTTCTTGCACTTATATTCTTGTACATTATTTTATTACCCAAAATGAAAATTTACTTATTGTTTCACAAGCATCTGTGCGTATTTACTGCACATTCTGGGATGTTTAATTTTAAAAAATGACTAATTAGCAGCATTCGACACTCCAAGTTTGTTTACTTGTCGTTATGCAGATTGCCTCCCCTTGGTTTTATATTGCTTGCGGCGCTTTGCGCGGAATTTCATCATTATATATATAGCAGTCTTTGGGAATGACCCTTTTTTGTGTTAACAGAATATTCTTTGGTCTCACTGATATTATTATGCATCAAAGAATCATAAGTTCAATATTAATAACCTAGAAAAAAAAAAAGAAATTTTGTAAAGTCACTTTTCACTAACGTTTGATGATTCTGTGACCTTGATCTTGAAATGGAAGTCATTCACACTGATCATTTTCGAGGCCTTATGGGTATACCATCTTACCAAGTTTGGTTGAGATAGCTGAAATAGGCTCTGAGATACTAATCGACAGCAGACGGCAGACAGACAGACTGATGGAGTTTTAAATATATATAACTTTTTGACTATTTAGGACTCGTCTCGCACCGATGTGCAAAAATGTTGGGAGGGGTATGGAGGGAGGGGGCGGGGGGATGAGTGGAGCAGGGCTTAAAATGGTCCTCCGAGAAAAAAGAGGAAAATCAGCGCGTTTTCCCAACTATGTAGGGGTACATCAGATGAGGGTGCACAGCACCCGAACTTCCTAGAGGGGTCCGGGGGCATGCCCCCCCGGAAAATTTTTAAAATCTACATTAAAATATGTGCAATCTGGTGCATTCTGGAAGTATTTTGAAAAATAAAATTGTTATAATAATTAAATTAACTTACAAACTTTTTATTTCTTTGAGATTTATTTTGGTTACCTTTGGAAGAGGTACATAGTCAGTCAGTGGGAAGAGGGGGTTTCTGGGCAGCAGGACCACCCCTTGGGTCTTGCCCTGTCTAAAGTAGTCTGGGGACATGCTCCTCAATCATTTTTATTCAGAATCTAGCTCAAAATCTGTGCACTTTTTTTGTGATGGGCAGTAGTGTTTACCCCTTTACTGCTGAGTATAAATGCACCTTGTAAGTTATACGCCACGGAACAAATTAATGTAATTTACTTGTTTTGTTCTTTTTGCTAGATTTAAGAAACTACTAGGAGTAAAACACTAAAATTTAGCACAATTAATCAGTGTGTGTTGTTGACTGCTTCCAACAAGTCCAAAGAGATTTATCAACATAAATTATTTGGTTTAAAAAATTATTATAAACAATAAGTTTAAATTAAATTAAACCCAAAACAGTTGTTTTTGCATTAGTTCAGGTGTACACAAACAATGAACAGAAATCAGGAGATTGTGTCAATTATAAATGCATTTGACAGTTATTATGAAAGGTGTATCCTACCTTGAACTGGAAGTTGAAATTACTCCCAGTAAGCTAAGTTACTCCCAGTAAGCTAAGTTACTCCCAGTAAGCTCAGACGAACTAGCCAGTCCATGTCACTTTTGCAAGTTATGTCACCACCAGTCACACACCCTTCAGCCAAAACATCACTTTCTTTAACATTACTAACTTTCTGAGTCAATGAGTGCATCAAATTTTGATAGCATCTTCTTCTTCTTCTTCAGATTAATGTGCAAACCCCAATGTTGGGGAACAATACACATGTGTGGGACTCGACGGGAGCATGCGCTAGCACGTTAAAAACAAACCACACACAAAAAAAAAAAAAAAAAAAAAAAAAAAAAACATTTAGGCACCCACCCCCTCTACTAGGGGAAGGGGGGGACACAGTGGGGTTTGGAGGACAAAACTATGATACACCAATAGGTTATTTAAAATAATTAAGAAATTAATAATTGGTACAGGTAGCCCCTTAATAAGGCTTTTCTTTAACAAAATACTTTATTATTATATTTATTTATTTATTATATATATATATATAATTTTTTTTTCCCAATGAGATATTTACAAATGGAGCCATCCTTCCATTGCTGATTTGAAGGCGGGGACTGACTTAGTGGTTGTGATTTCATCAGAGAGAGAGTTCCAGAGACGGATAGAGGAGGGGAAGAAGGAATGTAGGTGAGCATTGATTCTAGATTGGGGCACCTGGAGCTTCGCCTGCTGTCCTCTGGTGGCACGTGCTGCTGGTTTAAGATGTGAACCAGCAGGGATATCGACTTGGTCACTGAAGATCTTATACAGCATTGCAGCTTTGTCGATCTTGCGACGCTCAGACAGGGTCTGCAGGTTTAGCTGACGGACAAGCGCAGAGGCGCTAGACCGGGGACTAAAGTCATGCAGGATCCTTCGGGCCGCTCTTCGTTGGACCAGTTCCAGGGTGTCGCTCAAGTTCTGTTGAAAGGGATCCCACACTGGGGAAGCGTATTCCAGGACTGGTCGGACTAGGCCTTTGTAACAGTGCGTCTGGACGGCAGTGGGGCATCCCTTCAGGTTTCTGTAAACGAAGGCGCTGGTTTGGTTCGCTTTGGCAGCCAAAGCGTGAACATGCTTCCCCCAGTGGAGTTTCTCTGTAAGCTCGACACCGAGGTACTTAACACTGTCCACCTGCTCGAGCGTGTGACCGTGGAGGGTGTAGTTTGAGCGGGTAGGTTTCTTTTTGTTGGTAACAGATAGGACATGGCACTTGGCAACATTGAACTCCATCTGCCACATCTCCTCCCACTTTTCCAGGGTCGCTAGGTCTTCTTGTAGGGAGACAGCATCTTGTTGAGTCTTGATGCGCTGGTAAAGGATGGTGTCATCAGCGAATAACCTGACGTTGGCCTTGATGTTGTTGCCCAGGTCATTGATGTAGACTAGGAAGAGCGTCGGGCCGATGACGGATCCTTGGGGGACACCCGAGGTCACCTGGCCCATACTAGACGACTCCCCCTCCACAACAACTTGCTGGGTTCTTTGAGCCAGGAAGTTCTGTATCCAGCTCAGGGTCTTCCCTCTGATGCCGTAATGGTGGAGCTTGATGATGAGGCGTTGGTGGGGCACTTTGTCAAATGCTTTGGCGAAGTCTAGGAGAATGGTGTCCGTCTGTCCTCCCTTGTCCAGCTCATGTACTAGATCGTCAGTTGTGCATTAGTTCAGGTGTATAGCATCACACAATCATAAGTCTTGGCAAAATAACGCCAGTTTCTTCATCTTCACTCTCTCTTGAATCATACAAGTCATTTTTGTCACTGATTGGAGGATTGATTGGAGTTGTTCTCCTTCCATTGTAACTAAGGAAATATGCCTACTCGGTACTGACTTAACAAGACAGTTTGTGAAGTTACTCTTCAGCCATCTATATCTTGATCTTAAATCAATAAGGTCCAAAGCATTTCAGTTCAAGTATTCACATAATTTTAACTTTTTTCAAAAGCCATTCGGTTCCATCTGTCATCAAAAGAATCTCCCCGGTTCACAATCGTTGCCGCCGCCATTTTGACTATTAGCAAAGAATGTAGCTAGCAAACCAAACAAAATAACCAACTGATGACTTGAGCCATTTGAGAATCAAAACCATTTGCGAATAAAGCGCACCTTATGCTTCTCAATTTTTATTGAGAAGGGTATATTTTTTCCGAGGAAATTTTTTTTTTTTCCGAGGAAGAAGATCACCTTCACGAGGAAAACATCGGATCCGAGGAGGATTTTAAGCCCTGGTGGAGGGATGGGGGGGTATGAGTACATAAAATCACATTGCTATACATGAGACAAAAATTTTAATTTTGTGAAAAATTATTTTTGGACCAACATTTCTTGACCCTGTGACCTTAACCTTGATGTGAAGTCATTTATCCACAGACATTTATGAGGTCCCGTGGATAGATACCATCTTACAAGTATGGTCGTGATAGTTAAAATAGGTTATGAGATATTAATCCACTGCAAGTTTTGCACATCCAGACAGCTGACCTCTGACAGACAGATAAACAATGTACAATTTTTTTTTAAATGTCATTTTTCGACTATTAGTTGGGCTCCCAGCTGAAATGATTGTTCAAATTGGTATACCAACATATCATTTCAGAGTTAGAAATTAAGGTTTTTACAAGGATGCCCCTTAAAACTTTTCCTATCCTCCTATCCTGTCCCGTAACCCGAAGGTCGTAGGGGCACCACAGATGATCGTTTAACCAGCATACTCCATCTTTCTCTGTCCTCAGCAGCCCTGATGGCTTCGCTCAGTGTCAAACCAGTCCATTCTCGAATGTTGTCCTCCCACCTCTTTTTCGGTCTCCCTCTTCTTCTACCTCCTTGCACTGTGCCTTGCAGAATAGTCTTTGCAAGGCCTGATGATCTGGTGACGTGGCCATACCACCGAAGTTTCCGTTTCTTCACCACTGTTAGCAGGTCATCGTGTTGTCCAATGGCTTGTGTGATGGTCTGTCGGACTTCGTCGTTGGTGATGTGTTGGGTATAGGAAATGCCCAGAAGTCTTCTGTAGCACCTCATCTCCATGCTTTGTATTCTTCGTTGGAGATCTGCTGTGAGGGTCCATGCTTCGCAAGCATATAGGAAGATGGAGATGACAAGGGAGCGCAGCAGTCTTACTTTGGAATGTAGACTGATGGTCCTGTCTTTCCAAATGGGCTTCAACCTTGTCAGGGCAGCAGTTGTTTGTGCGATCCTGGAGAGGACTTCCTGTCGGGACCCATTGTCTGATACAATGGCTCCTAAATATTTGAAGCTATGCACTGTGTCGAGGGATTGGCCTTGGACTTTGATGTCCGTATTGATGCCATTGGTGTTGTTGGTCATCATTTTGGTCTTCTCTGCACTTATTTCCATTCCATAGGCTTTGGAGGTGGTGTCAAGCCTCTGTACCAGCTGTTCAAGTTCTTGTTCCTCTCCAGCCAATCCATCAATGTCATCTGCAAAACGAAGATTGGAGATTGCTCTACCCCCTATGCTGACTGTGCCTTCATGGTCTGCAAGAGCATCCGACATGATGCGCTCTAGGAAGATGTTGAAGAGTGTTGGAGAGAGTAGGCATCCTTGACGCACACCGATTGTTGTTCTGAACCAATTCCCGATGGCTCTGCCGTGGAGGACTGCACTGGTAGCCTTGTCACACAGGCTTTTGATGACTTCAATAATTTTAGGGCTGATGTTGTACACTTTCATTGTTGCCCATAGAGCTGCATGCCAGACTCGGTCAAACGCCCTCTTGAAGTCTATGAACACATGATATAGATGTTGTTGGTGCTGTAGGTATTTCTCACAGACCATTCTGAGGTTGAAAATCTGCTCAGTGGTACTTCGCCCTGCCCTGAATCCCGCTTGTTCTTCAGCTATGATTTGTTCAGCTTGGGGTTTCAACCTGTTGAGTATTATTTTCAGGAGGACCTTGCTGGGATGGCTGATGAGGCTGATGGTCCGGTAATTTTCACACTCCTGAAGGTTACCTTTTTTGGGAAGAGTGATGACAAGCGACTGGGTCCATGGTATAGGCCACTCCCCACTCTGCCAGATCTTGTTACAGATAATGGTGAGGGCATCAATCATCGCTTCTCCTCCTGCTTGTAGCAGTTCGGCGGGTATGTTGTCCACTCCCGCTGACTTCCCTTTCTTTAGCGCTTGCACTGCTGCCTCAACTTCTTCCCGGAGAATTGGGAGGATTTCTTCTTCTTCTCTGTTCTCGGGACATGCTAGAACTGATGGGTCTCCATTTGGTGTATGGTTGTAAAGGTCAGAGCAGTACTCTGTCCATCTGTCCAAGACTTCTTGTTCTTCTGTAAGGCATATGCCAGACTTGCTTTGGATAGTGGAGACTTTGGGCTGTTTGACACTTGTCAGCCGCTTCACAGTCTGGGTTCACAGTTTTGGGTGCCCAAAAAATTTTTCAGTGACCAAAGACAAATAACTTGAAATACACAAGTGACTTTCTAGGAGATTCCTTCCAGTTAAAGCTAACCAAAGAGTTACAAAATGATCACACAACATTTTTTTTATATACAATAATGTGTTTTTGGTTGTAGTCAACAAAACTTTGTTTATTTTTGTTGACACTTGAAATAGAAAAAAAGTGTTTTAAAATATTAGAGTAACAGGTGAGATAACAACTTCATTTCATTTCATCATTTTGTTATTAATATATCGTTCCCTGACACAGAGCGTATGGAGGACTAAAGAAAACAACTGACTCCCTCATTAGTGTTTGAATAAACTACTGGCCAATCAGAAAGCTCATCTTTCATGCGTAAAGGGAGACTATTCCCGACCCATTGCAACCAAAAGTGAATGGATAAAAAAAGAATTCGATGTGCCACAGAATATTTCTGATGCTGTCACTCTGAATTTTTTCTCTGATCTTTAATTACAATGTTGACTATTCGAAGGGAGCTTCAATGAGTTAACTTTCTTTTAGGATTGTATACGCGCCAGTTGGGTGCACTTTCAACTAAGATCTGGGTGCCAAAACAGGAATTAAGGCTCCCTGGGTGCTAGGAAGCATGCCAAATTCTAAAGCGTGAGTAAAGACATGGACTGTGGAGCCTGTGCAACTTTTGCCAGAAGAACAAAACAGAAAAGCTGATAAATCCCACCGAAGAAGCTACAGGGATTGCATCTACGAAAAGAGACAGCATGATGCAGCTAAAAGATGAAGGCGAGACAGGAAAGAGATCACACTGAGAGAATGGGCAAGTTTCTCCACAAAAGACCTGTATTTTTTACTGTGGCAAAACTGAAAATACTTCTAGAGGTTCTATATACCAGCGATTCACATATTTGGGAAGCTGCTTTGAAGATTGGTGACACAAAGCTTCCTGCAAAGTTATCAGCAGGTGACATCATTGCAATTGACATGATGTATCACAAGGGGTGCCTTGTAGACCTTTACAACAAGGCAAAGTTTGCTACAACACCACAAACATCCAGTGACTCCAATTTGGATGCACATCAAGTCTTGTCATGTACCTGGAAGAGCTGCTACCTAAAGAGCCACACATTGTAAAGCTTGGTGAAGCCAGGTCACTGTATCAGAAATGGTTAGAGGAACTTGGACAAAGCAAAGAGGTTCAAGAGAACTCAGCAAGACTGAAAGAGAACTTCTAGCTTACATCCCTGGCTTCACTGCTTATAAGAAAGAACGAGAGGTTCTGCTTATGTCATGGACACACAAGTTGGAACCACTTGTCAAAAGCAATGGACAGAACCCATACCACAGAGGCTCTGATTTTGGCTCAAGCTGCGACATTGTGTCATCTTTCTTTGATGTCTGTAAGAGGAGATGTTGGGAAGTGTAGATTTTTTATCCAGAATTCACACAGCTGTTCCTCAGGGTGTTTGCATCACTGGACAAGTTCCAGAATGATTTCAGCCAGATTAAGCTCTTTGTCTTGTTGATGTACGACAAGGTCAGAGTTTACAATAAGGTGAACGCTGCCAGAAAACACCTGTTTACGCAGAAATGGGGCATGCTGGAATGCATCCTACCCACTCAAGGTGCTCTTCTTGAGCACACGAAAAGAGCGATCCTGCAGGCACTCATCTGGCAAGAAGCTCTCATTCCGCAACCAGAAATTCCAGATCCTGCAAGCTGGGGCTGTGAAGAAGTTGATGGAACTTCTTTGACTGTTTGGAAATCACTACCAGATGCATCCAAAATCTGCTTGGAACTAGTAAAATGCAGCTTCAAGAAAGGTGTAGAGTCGGTATAGCTGTGCCACAGCGGGTGTCCCCTACACGGCTCTTTGCTTCTGTGATGGCAAATGCCAGCGTGATTGAAAGACTTGAGTTCATGAACTGGTTATGTGAGTAAATCGCTAGAGACATAGAAGAAACTTTTTGTATACAGGTTTCTGTTTCAAATCTGGGATTATGCATGAAATCCGTTTCTTTGTTAACAAATAGTAGAAATACAGTTTCAAGTACAGTATTTGTATCTGTCGACAATTGACGGGGAAGTATGTCACTGTCGATGGCTTTTTCTCCAGCATAGCAGACTTGGTGTGTGGAGTGCCTCAGGGTTAAGTTTTAGGGCCGGTGTTATTCACTCTGTACACCAAGCCACTGCTTCTCCTGCTCAGAAAGCAAGCTGTTGAGAGTCAGTCATTTGCAGATGACACACAACTTTATAAATCCACTGCCCCCTCTCTCATTAATTCCACTGTTCAGACTTTGGAGAACTGCATCACAGACATTAAGTCATGGATGACACTCAACAAGCTTAAGCTTAACGACGATAAAACCGAAGCCCTCATCATTCACAAGCACAACACCTCCTCCTCACTCTCGCCTCTCCCAACATCGCTTACAGTAGGGACAACAAACATTCAGTTCTCATCCTCGGCGAGAAATCTTGGCTACATTCTCTCCGACGACCTGTCCCTCAACAACCACATCTCCAACGTCTGTCGCTCTGCATGCACGGCCATACGCCAAATCAGCTCCTTTCGCCACTATCTTACAGTCACTCCACCAAAACCCTAGTCTGCGCTCTCGTCCTTTCTCATCTTGACTATTGCAACTCTCTTCTCGCTGGCTCCCCAAAACACATCATTGACAAACTACAAAAGGTTCAGAACTCAGCAGCTAGACTAGTATTCCGAGCAAAGAAACGCGATCACATCACACCTCTACTACATTCCCTTCACTGGCTTCCTGTGCAAGCACGCATAGAGTACAAACTCTTTGTTTTCTCTGTCACAACTTCTTCACAGATTCTTGTCCTTCCTACCTTGCTGATCTACTGTCTGTCTACTCTCCTTCACGCACTTTAAGATCTTCTGCTGACACTCGCACACTCAAGGTTCCCGTCACCCGCACTAAGACATACGGCCAACGTGCATTCGCTTACTCCGCACCCAAGCAGTGGAATTCCCTTCCCTCCCATATCCGCAACATACAACAGACATGCCTACCCTCAATTTGAAGTTTCCGTATTAGCTTTTTCAAATTTCAGTATTTCTATTACGATTTCCGTATTTACTTTTACTACCTCTTTTTTTGCACTCATCCTTTTTGATATTATGCGAAGAATCCAGTGATAGATTGATTTGCTGCCACAATGTTCTTTTTCTTCTCCAAAGCCTCGTAATTCTTCATATACTGTGGGCCTTCCGCGTGCCGCCTGATGTCGTTCATATCACCGGCGGAGATGCCAAACTGGTTGGCACAAATCGTACTTTTGAGTCAGTGCTGCAGCGAATAACGAAAGGACACTTTTCCGAATACGAGGCAAGAAAGGTCTGCCCCTTGCGCGTTTTTTTTTGAAAATTCAGATTCACAATCACTTTGCTTAGCCATTCGTTTGAACGCCATGTTTTAAATTCTGTCTCACGAGCACCGATCTTTACTGCGATTGTGCAAAAACGGGTTCGGCAAACTTCGGTGCGTCTACCGGAAACTACGATGTCACAGGTCTCCACTGCGACTGCGCATTGCGGCATTAAACCTTCGGAAAAAGGTCATGCGGTAAATTACCACAGGCCAACGATTTCGATTTTTTTTAATCATTTTTTTTAATTTCCGTACCGGAAAACAAATATCCGTATTTTCCGTAGCGCTTGCCGAGTTTTTCAAATTTCCGGAAAAAATACGGAAATTCCGTACAGGTAGGCATGTCTGATACAATCAACACAGGCATTCAAAAAGGCCCTCAAAACCCACCTCTTCAAACTGCATTATTCAGACTGATTTGTATCCCGCTGCATTCTCTCCTCTTTTGTCTCTGTCTGATCCGTAAGTGTGAACACGGCTGTAAATATTTATACTGTTTTCCTTTCCTGGGTCTAACCGTCATATAAATAGCTATGAATAAGTTTTTGCTATTCTATTTTTGTATTTTTTTTGGTCAATTTTGTACATAGTTGTAAATAGTTTTTACTTTTACTGTTACATATTTTGGTGTATCGTAGCAAAAGCGATGTTTGATCGAGTGCATGTATTTTTATGTAAAGCGCTGTGAGTCTGGTCGTAGGCTGGAGTACCCAGTATATAAAAATCTGTTATTATTATTATTATGTTTTACATCAGTACGTATGTGGTAGTGTCATCTGTCATTGCTTTAAAACAAAGCAAAATCATGAACCTATTCCAAAAAGATAGCAACTAGCAGAATACATTTGTCATTTGCATAATTTCAATAACCAATGTGCAAGCTTGCGTTTGTTACTATACAGTACCGTTCTTGAAAAGAAACAGATTAATATGTATTTAATTATAAACCATCAATAGCCAGATAATAAAACCAACAACAGCTCCTGGGTCGTAGGCGTTACAATTTTCGGTTTATTAGACTAAAACCTTCATCAGTAAAACCCAAGGACTGTACAAAACAAAACTGTGTGTTTATTGTCCTGATGTCAGGAACATAAATCTTATTGCAAAGGTAAAATAAACTCTTAGTTACAAAGAATTAGTGTTTTGAATGTGCACCTTTTGCGAAAGTGCGTTATGAGGTTATGCTTACTAAACAGGTCATATTTTCGTTGATAGACCACTTAGAAGTTGCCCCTCCCTGGCATTTGGGCACTGAGCTATGTCATCTTTACTGTATAAAGTGTCATGTTGATATACCAATGCCAACAATTCAGTCCCTAATCTGCAGCTAATCCTAGCACTATATTTAGGACTCATCTTGCACAGATTTGCAAAAACCTGTTTAAAAAAAAACATGGGGAGGTGGGTGGCGGGTGGAGAGGAGGGTGTGAGTACATAGACTCACATTTGCTATGCAAGTTAGTCAATAAACGGCTCTAGTATCTTAGATCACACCAACTCATCTAAAGCTTTTAGGTTTTGAAGCTAGTTCAGCCAGGCTAGCTATAAATAGCTTCGCCTGTGCTCTTCTTTCCATTCCTTTCACTGAAAGGGAGGGTGTAGGCAAGCTATAAATAGCCCGCAGCCAGCAAAATGTGGGACAACCTAAGAGTGCTGCTCATATAGGCATTGAGCTAGTGTGAGATACTAACAAAAACTATAAAACAGCCACGAGTGCACAAATAAAATGGAATCCAAAATAGATCATGTATGTCAGGACATAATCTAAATATCTGCATAATTTCCAAAACATTAATATTATAAAGTTAAAAATTGATTTATTTTAATGTTTCTTTTACCCCAGAGGGCTCCAAAAATTGCACCAATCCCCATGAAGGGGACGATGCTGAATTTCGTCATTGACAATGGTGGAAGCAGTCTTGCTTTCACTAAACGTTCATTAAGCAAGCTCTCACCCCAAGACGAGGACGGTTAACCAAACAAAGAACCATTACTGCCATGGCTACTATGAGTCATGTTACAATTCATTGGTGTTTCTTTGATCATATGAAGAGACAAACTCTTGAATTTACTTATTGGACTTTAAACCAATCTTTGAGAGCACTAGTATATGCAAAATGGTTAATGGCATATTGTTGCAAAATCGAAGAGAAACTTGTAGTTTACGTATTGACTAATATTAAACAAGAAAGATTTGCAGAAAAGTACCGAGATAAGATGATTGTCTCCCTTGAATAAGCCACCATACAGATCGCCTCCCTTGATTCAAGAACAGTGAAGCGCTGGCTCTCAATATAAATGATATTAAATATTTTAACCATGAAGCTAGCTGTACTATCATACCACTCTGTAACCAATAAAATCTGTTGATCTAAAAGGGAACTCTCAACTAAACTAATTGTACAGTAAAATTTGTAACATCTTGTAAAACCTGTGTAAATAAAACTGAAGAATACAACAAATACAATTAATACTAATACTACTAATAATAATTTACCTCTAAAGTTTTAGGAAAGAAGTAACTATCACGCATTCTTCTGCCTCGATCCTCATATTTCAGTCTGAAAAAAAAAAATTAAAATGTCAATAACACAGTAATCCAGAAGCTACATTGATTTAAAATCCCTGTATCTAACACATTTTTATACACAAAATCTGACAAGACTGAACAGTGCATTTTTTTCTACCTTGGTGACATACTTTTTATTCTCCTCTTGGCCATCATCTCCACAGCAGGTTTTGAACACTAAGCTGTATCTCAATTGAAACAAAATTTAAATAAGTTGATCTTCTCACACACACACACACACAAACACACACAATCAAGGAACTGAAGAAGGGGAAGAAGAAAAAACATACTCGCTAAGGTGCCATTTGACGCTGTAGGTGAAGGCCACTTCAAATGGTGTGGTCACTTGGTCCAAGCTGACCGGCATCTGCTCTTTGGTGGACACATTGGCATAAATGATCTGAAAACCATGAACAAAATGTTACTGTATATGCTCTCTTGTACAACTCTCGTAAAAACATACCTTTATAATATGCTTTCTTTTGACCATGGACGCGATGGAACAATGGACCAAATTCGTTCCTACTTACGGATATGCAAAACAAAATGCGGTTGAGACATCGTGCATAGTGTTGACTGGCCCTTTAGTTCAAGACAGTTTGTACTGTCGGTCGCGAAAATAAGCATCTGTGTTTTTACGTCGTCGTGTCATACGTCACAGACCGATTGCGTCATACAATGGGTTTCCATGACTCCGATAGTAGACAAAAAAAATCTTCACTGAGAAGAGAGATTTCGACCCAGGAAGACGTTGCTGTCATCCAACACGGCATTACGGGTGCAATGCAAACCGGTTGAGAAGAACGATCATGGAGGATACCGAGAGGTACCCTTAGGTGCACTGCTAATCAGCTGGAGACGTACCGGTGGAAATGACTATCAGTTCTCACTGATTCGGAAATCCAGTGACCGAAGGTCGTCGACCGGCCGATACCGTGTGGGAAGCCATTTGTTTTCAGGAACGTTGGGTTCGATTCTTCATGCGCCTTCGTGTTCAGCTAGGCTAGATTAGGCTGACAGATGCCAGAGAGATAGCTATATAAGTAACAAAAACAATAATAACAATGTGTTTTACTCCATGTTCCTATCCTATCCTATCCTGTACCGTAACCCGGAGGTCGTAGGGGCACAACAGATGATCGTTTAACCAGCATACTCCATCTTTCTCTGTCCTCAGCAGCCCTGATGGCTTCGCTCAGTGGAGATTGCTCTACCCCTATGCTGTCTGTGCCTTCATGATCTGCAAGAGCATCTGACATGATGCGCTCTAGGAAGATGTTGAAGAGTGTTGAAGAGAGTAGGCATCCTTGAAGCACACCGATTGTTGTTCTGCAAGAAGGAGACAAATGACAGGGGTCTGAGACTCTTGGAGTTTGACAGATACAGCAATCTGGTACTGGCAAACACGCTTGGTCTCCACAAAAATTCCAGACGATGGACATGGCACAGTCCCGGCAGGGAGCATCACAACCAGATAGACTACATCATGGTCAAAAAACGCTTCAGATCAAGCATCAACATTGGCAGGACAGGCACTTTTCCAGGAGCAGACATCGGAAGTGACCACGATCTCGTGATGATGTCTTTCCGGCTCCACTTGAAGACAGTAAATACAGCAAAGTGCACTAGACTGAAGTTTGACCTGGACAAACTGCAAGAACCGGAGGTGGCAGAACTATTTCAGGCCACAATTGGAGGGAAATTTGCACCACTGCTCATTTTGGGGGCTGGTGAAGTAGATGTCAACACCATGACCACCACCTTCAACTCAGCTGTGACAGATGCCGCCACTGAGATCCTTGGCAAGCACCGACCAAAGAAGAAGCCGTGGATCAAACCTGAACTTTTGGAACTGTTTGATAAACAAAGAGAGATAAAAAAGAAAAACAACACCTCACAGGGAGCTGATGTCTACCGAAAAATCAACAATGACATCCGAAAAGGCATGCGCACAGCAAAGGAGAACTGGATAGAAGATCAATGCCAGGAAATAGAGAACAGTCTGAACAAGAACAACAGCAAGAAGGCCTACCAGACTGTGAAGCGGCTGACAAGTGTCAAACAGCCCAAAGTCTCCACGATCCAAAGCAAGTCTGGCATATGCCTTACAGAAGAACAAGAAATCTTGGACAGATGGACAGTGTACTGCTCTGACCTTTACAACCATACACCAAATGGAGACCCATCAGTTCTACCATGTCCCGAGAACAGAGAAGAAGAAGAAATCCTCCCAATTCTCCGTGAAGAAGTTGAGGCAGCAGTGCAATCGCTAAAGAAAGGGAAGTCAGCGGGAGTGGACAACATACCCGCCGAACTGCTACAAGCAGGAGGAGAAGCGATGATTGATGCCCTCACAATTATCTGTAACAAGATCTGGCAGAGTGGGGAGTGGCCTATACCATGGACCCAGTCGCTTGTCATCACTCTTCCCAAAAAAGGTAACCTTCAGGATTGTGAAAATTAACGCACCATCAGCCTCATCAGCCATCCCAGCAAGGTCCTCCTGAAAATAATACTCAACAGGTTGAAACCCCAAGCTGAACAAATCATAGCTGAAGAACAAGCAGGATTCAGAGCAGGGCGAAGTACCACTGAACAGATTTTCAACCTCAGAATAATCTGTGAGAAATACATACAGCACCAACAACATCTATATCATGTGTTCATAGACTTCAAGAAGGCGTTTGACTGAGTCTGGCATGCAGCTCTATGGGCAACAATGAAAGTGTACAACATCAGCCCTAAAATTATTGAAGTCATCAAAAGCCTGTATGACAAGGCTACCAGTGCAGTCCTCCACAACAGCGCCATCGGGAACTGGTTCAGAACTCCATGTTAGTTAGTTTATTTTTATGTGAAATAAGTGTAACTTTTCCATCATTGTTTTTATATTTTTAGCCACAGCACATCTAGACCGATTTTTAGATCTGTTAGATTGCATCCCACAACGTTGATTGATCTATGTTTATGTTCAAATTTAGAATAGATCTCTTGCAGAGGATCTGGTTTGGGGAGCACTTCGCAGAAGCGTTTGTTTATGTCAATGTATGTAAAGCATGAAAGTGGAAGCATGAAGGAAGGGTCATCAGTCATCTCATCTATCATTCATTATAAGTTATTGTGTGTTATGATATATACACCGTTGTATACTATTTTAATGCCTCGGCGAACGAAGAATATTACACTATACTTCTGGTTCGTTATAGAAAATCATCTGAGACATTAGGTCACCACCTCATCGTTTCAGGCGTGACAAATACAGTGCCGGAGTTGTACAAACATCGCCGGGGGACAATAACACCGAAGTGTCCAGAATATCGCGACAAAGCCAGCGACAAGAGAGCAGTAGAAGGAGTAGAAAGAGACAATCACACTACATGAAGTCAACAATACCATCATTATTGGAAGCGAGGAACATTATCTACATTTCAGCCCCGCTACAATAAGTCAAGATAAGTAAAGACTTTTATTTCACCAAGAACAGCAGATGGAACAGTATAGAATGGATTGTGCTGTTACAATTCAATCATATTGATTATATCATCATTCATTATTGTTCATAAGCATTCGTCATCATTGAGTGAAGAAATTGATTTGTATCACTATCATCATCACAGTGTATGCGTTTATGGTGCAAGTGCTCGCGTGTCCTCATCTTTGATGCTGTGACTCTGTCTTCAACTGCACACACCGCCTATTTATTAAGATCACGGAAGCAACTGCGGCAGGTGGTGCGGCATCCCTTTGAAATCAATACATATTTTGGGGTAAGGGCCGCATAAGGATCCTCCCGTGCGTTGACACTGTCTTGTGATTGGCTGAGACATGCGTGATGCCATTATGTAGTGTGAGTTGATTGGTTCGCACGGTCATAATGTACATTTTAGTGCAAGGCACAATGCCTTGTGATTGGCTGAGACGATGTGTCACGTGTGTGGATTGACTTATACTATAATTTGTGAATATCGCCTAATTGGCTCAAAGATTTGAATTTATTTTTATTGGACCATAGACAGTTCCCAACAATCTGTTTGTTTGATGGACTGTGTATAATTTTCAAAATGGCTGTTGTATCCGTCTTTGAGTATGTGCACATAATACTGTTCAGTGAATACAGCCTTCAGAAGTCACTATTACTGATGTTATATTGTGACTGTACGAATAAATATATGGCATGTAAAAATGTAATGTTGTGATTTTTGTTCTTCTACATTATTTTACATTCGGTATTGTAATGTTTCTTTTTTTTGTTTGTTTGTTTGTTGTTGTTTTTTGGAAGGTTGGGCTATGAAAAAAAAGAAATGAATGTGTCCATTTGTCTTTTTCGCACATAATATAAGTGATATTACTCTTTATATCATCGTGCAGCATGATATTTCCTGTGTTTTACAGTTTTACGTTGCTGTCAAATATTTGAATAGACCACGCGCATTGGTCTTCTTCCTCTCCTATCCCCAACACCTTCTCCACAAAGCTTTTTTCCACTTCTTCTGTTTCCTGTCACATCTCCTTAGCTCTCCCTTCCCTCTCATCCACCTCCTCTCTCTCTTTCTCTCTCTCTCTCTCTTTCTCTCTCTCTCTCTCTCTTTCTCTCTCTCTCTCTCTCTCTTTAACTCTGTGGCCGTTATTGAATTGTTAGTATGCACAATGGTTCAGTACATAATATTAACTTCTTTTTTGAAACTACATATTAAAACTGCGTGGTTTTTCCATGTTATTTCCATTACTTTTTAAAAAATATGTTCCATGTATATCAGTAGATACTGGTAATTTTACAGATCTATCTAAAAGATCGGTCTCTGATTTATATCAAGTGGCACTCTGCTTAGTCCTTTAGTGTTAATATTGGAAGTTTCAGTTTTTTATATAGACTAAATATTATTATATTTCTGAAATTGTTCTTAAGAAAATATATAATATTTCTCAATGTTCGCTTAGTCCTTTAGTGTTAATATTGGAAGTTTCAGTTTTTTTATATAGACTAAATATTATATTTCTGAAATTGTTCTTAAGAAAATATATAATATTTCTCAATGTTCATAAGATATATTATTTTTCATTTTTTTATTAAAAGATAAGGTTATTTCTCAATTGTTACTAAGGTAATATTTTTATTGTTCAGTTCCCCCCCCCCCTTCCCCCCCCCCTGTCGCTGTTTATCTCCTTTGTTCTTTCTCATTCCTACTCTGTTCTATCTACTATACTATCTTCTTCAGTCAACTACCTTTTTTCTTGAAAACTCTTCCAAAACTCATTTGTGTATGAGTTCTTTTGGGTCAGCCTGGGAATATTGGACCCTTTCTGCCAAATGGTCACTAGGGCTTCCTATGATATTATTATTTAACAATGTATGCATTATTTATGTAGCGGAAAGGGAGGCGACTGGTTGAGGCTTGGGAGAGAAATGGTCTACCTTGAATTTCTTGGTTACACTAGCCTTGGGTGGCTCCTGCTTTGCAGAATCCTTTGGGGATGCCATTGGGTTATGCAGGACAAGGCGACATGACATTTGTTCTCCCCAGCTGACCATTCACCTTCTGCTTTTGGTGGTGAGCGGGACCACATTGTCGGCAGGCATTTTATGCAGGTCGGTGGCAGCGACATTGCAGAAGAGTGCGTGGCACTAGTATCATCCTATTCACGTTGTACGTAAAGCCACTGGCCGACCTCATTTCCCAGCACAATGTAAAGCAGCAGTCATTTGCAGATGACACTCAGTTGAAAGCCTCTGCAAAGCTGTGTGACCTGAGCATTGCAACTAAAAGCATTCAAAACTGTACTGCAGATGTTCGTGACTGGATGATGGTCAACAAACTTCAACTTAATCAAGACAAAACAGAAATTCTTCTTGCATCAAAATATAATGCCAAAAAGTACCTCCCTACCGAAATGCAGATTGGGGAGAATATGATAGCGTTTTCAGAGTGTGTCAGGAACTTGGGGGTGTTGTTCGATTCTTCTTTGTCAATGAAAAAACAAGTTTCTAAAGTATGTCAACTAGCTAACTATGAGCTACGTAGAATTTCAGGCATCCGCAGGTACCTCACCACTGATGCAACTAAGACTCTTGTAGTCTCTTTCGTGCTCTCGCGATTGGAATACGGAAATAGTCTACATGCGGGAGCCCCAAGTTCCCTTACAAAGAAACTTCAAAACGTTCAAAATTCAGCAGAACGCTTGATTTTAAGATCACAAAGACGCCAACATATTACCCCCCTTCTCAAAGAACTCCATTGGCTCAAAGTG
This sequence comes from Oncomelania hupensis, assembly GCA_036898135.1. Lineage (NCBI taxonomy): Eukaryota > Metazoa > Mollusca > Gastropoda > Littorinimorpha > Pomatiopsidae > Oncomelania > Oncomelania hupensis. The sequence goes on from CM072526.1 coordinate 29,565,303, forward strand.
TCTGCAAGGATACAATATAAGGTTGCATGCATGTGCTACAATGCACTATCGAACAGCACCCCTCGGTATCTGTCAGACCTCCTCCAGATCTACACACTTTCAAGATCTCTCCGCTCTAGTAATGACACCATGAAACTAAAACCTCGAACATTTACAAACAAATCATGTGGTGAGAGATCATTTTCTTTCCAAGGACCATTGATATGGAATAGCCTCCCAGCCGATGTACGCCATGCGACATCCTATAACTCCTTTAAGAAAATGTTGAAGACATACCTTTTTACTGCCACATACAATTAAAACGTTTTTTTTTTGTTTTTTTTTTTTTTTGCTGCTATTTGTGTGTGTGTCTGTGCAGTACACACGGTGTGTGTGGGTGTATGTGTGCGCTTTGATCTCTGCGAGGGAAAGCGCCTTATAAATAAATAAATAAATAAATAAAAATAAAAAATAGTAGCCGGCAACCCGGTACTACCAACCATGCTTCACCGCCTTTCAGGGCAAATATTGTTATGTCCCTCTTTTGAGGGATAAAATGAAAATAACAGCTCGGGTGGAGCAATGTTCTCAAGGTCGTGGTTGCTTATATAATGGCAAATGTGTATCAGAGAATATAATACATATCACATTCAATCAATTGCTGAGCTTTAGGCATAGAACAGGAATGACGTACATGATCACCATTGTACTCAATGTTGAAGTGAAGATGGGCCCACAAGTATACTTTGTGGTTGTGCGGCAAGAAGCCCCCCTCCTCAAGATGCCCAATGAAACCACGGATGGGTATTTCATCTGAAACATAGATCAGTGCTTTTTTTTCAGTCAACAAACAAAACGTTTATTTTCTCTAACATTGGTGGACCAAAGGCTGAAGTTTTTTGCCCTATTAATAATAATAATAATAATAATAATAATAATAATAACAACAACAACACAATAATAATAATAATAATAATAATAATAAGAGAACTTATAATGTGCACATATCTCACTACAAGGCAACTCAAGGCGCACGCATACACATTCTTTTGCATTAACAAATCAAACACAGATATACACTTGCGCATAAATTACATGAAGATAACAAGACAACACAACAGAGACACGACACTCAAAAATAAGCATGATAAATTTTCAAATAATGATTACGTACATGGCCAACGGCTCTGATTTAGGCTTGATGGTGAAGTGGGTTGGGGAGGGGGAGGGGAGGAGGGAAGGTTATGCAGCAAGGCACTGTAGTCTGAGCATTATTTAGGGGATAAAAAGTATTGAAGCCAGATTTAAACGATTCTAAAGACTTGTTGACGGAGGGGAGAGGTGGGGAGTTCCAGTTGGTGGGGACTGGAAAAGAAAACGAGCGTTGAACTGCAGTAACTTTTGATGAGGTATACTGAGTCTGAGGTTGTTGTTTGAGGAGTGTATTTTATCAGGGCTCAGAAGAGTTTCCTGTAGACAAATTACACTTGGTCGGTCTTTAGTAAGCAGGAGCAACTGTTCGTAGTTGGCTTTAAGGCCTCTAATGTTCCTGTCCTGTTCTGTCCTGTCCCGTAACCCGGAGGTCGTAGGGGCACCACAGATGATCGTTTAACCAGCATGCTCCATCTTTCTCTGTCCTCAGCAGCCCTGATGGCTTCGCTCAGTGTCAGTGTCAGTCCATTCTCGAATGTTGTCCTCCCACCTCTTTTTCGGTCTCCCTCTTCTTCTACCTCCTTGCACTGTGCCTTGAAGAATAGTCTTTGCAAGGCCTGATGATCTGGTGACGTGGCCATACCATTGGAGTTTCCGTTTCATCACCACTGTGAGCAGGTCATCGTGTTGTCCAATGGCTTGTGTGATGGTCTGTTGGACTTCGTCGTTGGTGATGTGTTGGGTATAGGAAATGCCCAGAAGTTTTCTGTAACACCTTATCTCCATGCTTTGTATTCTTCGTTGGAGATCTGCCGTGAGGGTCCATGCTTCGCAAGCATATAGGAAGATGGAGATGACATTAAAAATAGGTCAATTCTTGAAGAGCTCGTCGACCGCTGCACGGCCCCAGCCGAAGGGGTTCGACTTCGATGGGGTGAGGAGAAGGGAGGTCGTGGACCAGATGTCCTCCCTTGTCCCAGAGGCGCAACAGGGTGTAGAGGTGTGGTAACTGCTTTTGACGCAGCTGCCTGCGCATTTACCTGAGGAGGTGGCATTGTCTTAGTGGTAGTTGGCCCGCTTGGGCTCAACCTCTGCTGATTACTAGAGGCAACACTAACGTTCTCTTTATTTTCATTATCCAACAGACGTTTTTCTAGCGTTTGTGTAAATTCTTTCAGAGAATTCAGAAGCGATCCTAAAGCAGATCTGTCAGCAACAGAGATCATGGATGAGATAGATTTGAAAATGTGTGGCAAAGTGTTTGTTGAGGCAACTTCAGCAAAACTAGGTTTGTTCGTATCACACAGGTTGAGAATCTCATACCGTTTTCTCGCCTCTGGAAATGAGCATCTTTCTCGTGTTCTGATTTTCTGAAACTCAGTCTCTCTGTGCATTGTAATTAATCATGGATTAGTAACAGTAAGCCTATCCCTACATCCAACGATTCCAGGAAACTTCATTATTTACATCTGTCTCGTAATGGTTCTAATCAACTAATTAATGTTTGGCTATTACACAAACATCTGTGCAATCCAACACAAACACACACACACAAAACGAACACACTCAAACATATATGAACACACCCACAGCACCTTGAACAATATGACAACATTGGATTATTTTTCAATCAAAATGTGTTGTCTGGAATGTGAGGAAATACTGATAGAGTGAGCCCCTTTCTTTCTTCATAATTTTATGAATAGTTATGGAAGCTAAACTAAGCAAAGTGTAACAAAAGAACAAAGAAAGCAGCATAGTGCAGAATCATAGGTGAAAATTTGAAATTATCCAAAACAGGAAAGGGAACTATTGAAGAAGGCTTGGAACATGCAGAGCACCCTTGGAGCATTCGGGGGCATGCCTTCCACACCCCCCTCTCCTCCTCCCCTTGGAAAATTTTACAAAGAACCCAAATAGGGCATTCTGGAGTAATCTGAGCTTAGAAACTAGCACAAAATCATCTTTACCAAATTCCAAAGAAAAAGCCTTTCAGTCAATTTTACTCAAAAAAAAAAAGAAAAGAAATGTGATTGCACATTGTGAAACTTTTGAAGCCAATGAAGCAATACACTCCCTTCCCCCTCCCTCAAACTAATGTATGCATGCATCATGTCAAGCACTATATTTAACAAAATATATGGCTACCATTCCTTATTGTGAAGGACTAGAGTCCCGTATGGGAATCTTAAAATACTGCCAAATGTCTTAGTCTTCATTGTGTTGTTTCTTTCCAGAACTTGAAACTGATTGCCAAAATGAAGACTTCTTGTCCCTGCTTGCAACCACAACAAACTAGGCACAGAACTACCGAAATACAAGCAGCAAGTCAGCGTGAAGACAAGAGGCAACACCATCCTCGACTGCTGTTACAGTACCCTCAGCGGCACCCTCCGCTCCATCCGCCATCTTCCACTGGGTCACTCTGACCACGAAATGATCTACCTCCTGCCCTCCTACCGCCAGCGCCTCAAGTCAGCCAAGCCACGTGTCAGAGCGGTCAGGCGTTGGTCACTGGAGGTCATCCAGCAACTACAGGGTTGCCTAGACTGCACTGATTGGGATGCTTTGACGAGCACCTGTGCTGACGTCCACGAACAGGCCGATGTGGTGACATCTTACATCGCCTTTTGCGAGCAGCTGTGCATCCCCTCCAGGAAGGTGAGGTCTTGGGCCAAGGACAAGCGATGGTTAAAAGGAAGCCTCAAGGCCATGCTCAAGACCAGGAACAATGTCCACAAGAGAGGGGATGACGAAGCCTTCAAGCGAGACAAGCGTGAGCTAGAGAGGGAGATCCGTCGGGCTAAATGGGAGTACAAAGGCAAGCTACAGAAGCCGTTTCAGTCCAACAACTACCATGCCGTTTGGCAGGGCCTTCAGTCTGTTACGGACTTCAAGAAGAAGGGCCCACCAGCAGACGACGACCCCTCTTTGCCTGACAAGCTCAACGACTTCTACGCTCGTTTTGACCGCCAGAACACCACGCCAGTGACTGTCACCTTCCCTGACGCAGCTCCTTCTCTTTGACCTGTCACCCTTCATCTGTCTCTGGCTGCTCAACTTCCTGCTGCAACGCCCCCAGGCAGTGAAGATCAACAACCACCTCTCCAAGACTCTAACAATGAATACTGGCACCCCTCAAGGCTGCGTCCTCTCCCCTTTCCTCTTCTGCCTCTTCACCAACGAATGCATCTCCTTCCATGACTTTATTTGGCTGGTGAAGTTTGCCGACGACACCACGGTCGAAGGCCTCATCTCCAAGTGCAATGAGTCAGCTTACCGACAGGAGATCAAATGTCTGGTGTCGTGGTGCGACGGCAACAATCTCCAGCTGAATGCCTCCAAAACGCTGGAGATGGTGGTGGACTTCCGCAAGAAGAGGTACCCTGTGGACCCCCTCGTCATCAAAGATGAGGCAATCCAGACAGTGGATTGCTTCAAGTTCCTCGGCACCACCATCTCCAGCGACCTGAAGTGGGGTGACAACATCGACGCCATCGTGAAAAAAGCACAGCAGCGTCTCTTCTTCTTGCGCCAGCTCAGGAAGCTGGGCCTCAGCAGCGACATTCTTGCTCAGTTCTACAGTGAGTGTTCTGACGTTCTCGATTTCCGTCTGGTTTGTGAACACCACTCAAAAGCAGAAGGACAGGCTGGAGAGCGTGGTGCGCACTGCCAGCAAGGTAGCGGGCGGTGAGCTGCCCTCTCTGGCCTCTATCTACGCCAAGCGTACCGCCAGTAAGACAGGGAAGATTAAGTCTGATACATCTCATCCGGCCAACAGGTTGTTCTAGCTGCTTCCCTCCAATCGACGCTACAGTCAACTCCGCGCTTCCATGCAGCACTTCCGCAAAAGCTTTTATCCCCAGGCTGTTGTTGCTCTAAACTGCGCTTACTCTTCTTAACTATCCCCAGTAGATGCCAGCCGTCTGTCTTCATATGATTCTCAGATTGTGATACTGTTTTAATTTCTATGCAAATATATAAATATATGTATATTGTTTTCGTAAATATGAATTTTCGTATTTCGTAGATGGAGGAAGCAGATACGGGTATGTGTGAATGTGTGATTTTTAGCTTACCTTTTAGGAATTTTAATTCAATAGTATTCTGTAAATATGTATCTATTTACCTTTTAATATTTGCATGTGTGTGTGTTGGGGTGTATGTGTGTGTATTATATTTTGTAAGTATAGCATGACTGAGATATAGGATACACACATGTCCATTTTTGTTATTTGTTATGTCCATTGTGATTGTGCTTAATGTTGTTAACGTGTCTTTAAGTCCTTAAAATGAATTCTTAAGGGGTCTGTGGGGTGTGGTTGCGTGTGTGACAGTTTTACCAACATCGGAGCAATTTCATTGTGCAATGTATGTTGTCACTTGGCTGAATAAATTCTGATTCTTGAAGCAGAGCCAAAGGTGCTGGGATCAAGGAGACAGCTGTCGAAGCATGCCTGCCCCTGCTTTTAACAGAGCCTGCGGTACTGGAAGCATTGCTGACCAAAGGGGTCAGCTTCCGAAGCATGCTTGTCTCTGCTTGTAGTAGTAGAGCTGGTGGTGCTGAGAGAATTGCAGATTTGAGGAATATTTGGATCTTGCAGGAGTACAAGCTATTCTCCTCTGTTTTGCTTCTTTAGATTTCTATTTAGCTGCCTCAGAAGCAAGTTGGGTGACAGCGGCATTGTTCTTTCTTGCTTGTGTATTTGCATTTTTATCCTTCTTCTACTTCAAAAACACTGTGTATGTCCCTTATGATTCTTTCACGCAACGAAGCATGTTTCGGTCAACCAAGACCACCTCAATTTGTTTTTGACTCCTTGCTCGACAGCATTAACTTTAGCAGCACCGGCCTCAGTCAAAACAGGCATCGTGTTGTTTGTCACAAGTCTTGCACACTTTGGAAAAGGGGAGTAAACCCTCAAATAAATGTGGCAAAGAACCGGAAATAATACTTTCACAACATCAGCCAAAACTTGGATTGGAAAAAAAAACCTGCATAAAAACTAAATTTTTAGTGATTTTGCTTGGTTTTTTTGGGGGGTGTGGGAAGGGGAGGAGGATAAGAACTCTTTTTTTTTTTGTTTTTTAAATTCTTCAAAACCAGTCGAGGATTTATGTAAAATCCGGATTCTGGCCTCCAACAAGAAAACTTTCACCCATGCAGAATTAGTTAAAATCCAAATCCAATTTTAAACTAAAAGAGCAAAGCCCATATGACTCACATGCTCCTTAAGGAACTAGCAATATTTAACATGAAAATGTCCAGAAGAAACAAAATGAAATGGTGAAATTAAAATGCAAAGAATCTTTTGACGTTGAGATGACTTTGACCTCCACCTCCAAATACACATGTATAATCAAATAAATCAGAGCAAAAATTATTATACCAAAAAAGATACCTTGGGATAACCCTGCCCTTCAGAGACCTTGACCGTCATGTGACTTTTCATGCTCATGTATGATCAAATAACCCAAAGTTGTTCCATACTATGGGTTAATATAGAGCCATTCTACTGTTCTGTTTAATTATCAGGTGTAAGCGCACATTATTTTGACCACAGATGCAAGTTTTTTCACGACAGTGATCACAATTTTTAGCCCTGTGGGTTTGGGCACTGAATAGAATAGACCAAACGTTTCCCGGCGTGTTGTAAGAGGTGGCTAACAGGGGTGATGTCTTTCACATAGAAATCACCGGCCAGGATGGAGGAACCTCACATTACTACAGGTTCAACGACCACATGCTCAGGGCCAAGGTGAGCCACACTGTACTCGTGGATTTCGGCTGTGGCCAACATCCTGGAGAGGATTGGGCCCTGCCAGGTCTTTCTTGCCCAAGACACACCATATGATGAAAATAACCACTCACTCCATACCAGATCGGTCGTCACCTTGGTCACCCAGGACCGCGGCTTTTATTGGCCACCAGGACGGAGGTAAGTGTGTTACTGATGGATTACTTAGCAAGATCTGCACGAGAGACAACATCATCATAGGAACCTAGAATGTCAGGACCCTAACCGCAGAGGGAAAATTAGAAGAACTGGCCCACGAGCTGGACCACTATCGATGGAACATTTTAGGTATCAGCGAAATGCACTGGAAAGGCTTAGGTGAAACAATGACCGACAAAGGCCACAAGCTTTATTTCAGCGGGAGGGATGACAGGCACATAAACGGTGTTGGATTCTTGGTCCATAGAAACATTCTAGCCACTATCATGGGTTCACGTCCAGTCTCCAGTAGACTCATTACCATCCGTCTGAGAGCAGCCCCTTTCAACATCACCATGATCCAGGCCTATGCCCCAACATCAGACTATGACGACAGCAAAGGCAAGGATTTATATGAACATATACAGGCTGTCCTTGACCAAGTGCCGAAGTCATAGTGCAAAGCGACTGGAATGCCAAGGCTGGCCAAGATGCACGCCACAACTAGGGAAACACATGTGGACCCCACTGCAACAACGAGACTCTTGGGAGTTTCCAGATACAACAACGTGGTACTGGCAAACTCCACAAAAAATCCAGACGATGGACATGGCACAGTCCCAGCGGGGAGCATCACAATCAGACTGACTACACCATGATCAAGACATGCTTCCGATCAAGCACTAAATTGGCAGGACACGCACTTTTCCAGGAGCAGACATCAGAAGTGACCATGATTTCGTGATGATGTCCTTCCGGCTCCACTTGAAGAGAGTAAACACAGCAAAGTGCACCAGACTGAAGTTCGACCTGGACAAACTGCAAGACCTGGAAGTGGCAGAAATATTCTAAGCCACAATTGGAGGGAAATGTGCACCACTGCTCATTTTGGGAGCTGGTGAAGTAGATGTCAACACCATGACTACCACCACCAAACTCAGCTGTGACAGATGCCGCCACTGAGATCCTTGGCAAGCAACTCCCCAAAAAGAAACCGTGGATCACACCTGTATCAGACAATGGGTCCCGACAGGAAGTTATTTCCAGGATCGCACAAACAACTGCTGCCCTGACAAGGTTGAGAAGCCCATTTGGAAAAACAGGACCATCAGTCTACATTCCAAGGTAAGGTTGCTGCGCTCCCTTGTCATCGCCATCTTCCTATACGCTTGCGAAACATGGACCCTCCCAGCAGATCTACAATGAAGAATACAAAGCAATGGAGATGAGATGCTACAGACTTCTGGGCATTTCCTATACCCAGGAAATCACCAAGAACGAAGTCCAACAGACCATCGCACAAACCTTTGGACAACACGATGACATGCTCACAGTGGTGAAGAAACAGAAACTCTGGTGGTATGGCCACGTCACCAGAGCATCAGGCCTTGGAAAGACCCTCATGCAAGGCACAGTGCAAGGCGGCAGAAGAAGAGGGAGACAGAAAAAGAGGTGGGAGGACAACATTTGAGAATGGACTGGCTTGACACTGAGCGAAGCCATGAGGGTTGCTGAGGACAGAGAAAGGTTACACTATCATTTGTGGTGCCCCAATGACATTCGAGTTATGGGATAGGATAGGATAGGATAGGATAGGATCAAAATTTTCATGCATGCCTTATGCTTGTATTCAGTAACACAACAACTAAAAGTGCAAAGTCCTATTATTATTATTATTATTATTATTATTATTATTATTATTATTATTATTATTATTATTATTATCACTACTGATAGGTTTGTGGTCAAGTTCCATGATCAGGAACCCTGAGAAATGACAGCTGGTGCCAAAACTATGAATGAATAGAATTAGTTCAGTGCTTACCAATGACAAATTCAAAGTAATAGAGATCTTCAATCGCCTCACGCAACATATCCAGATCCTTTTCTGAGTATTTCACTTTGCACAGTTCTCTCTTTGACACATCCTCTGCACAAAGAGAGAGCAATAATCCCATAAATGATACATATACAATTAAAACCAAATACTCTAAAACAAACACAACTCAGCAAATAACAGCAAATATATACACAAATGAATACTGGCTAAACAAGTGACAGTGAACACATACAAAAACTAACAATTAACGTATTAACAAAAACAATAAACATACTAAACATACATGCAAAAATAACAAATAATAAAATAACAATAAACATGTACACATATAAAACATACCTACTAAAAAAAACAGCAAGCATATGCACAAATAAAAAACGCCTACTAAAAATAAAACAATATACTAGTACTAATACTACAAACGCATACACAAATAACAACTACCAACAAATAAATTACACACAACTTGAACAGCTCCTGAGCTGAAATAACAACTCAGTTCAAAATTTAATACTTAAATTAAATACAGCACATTCAAACGCATTTTCTGGTAGACTTGTTATTGAATTGATTTTACAGATTGAAACATAAAGTAGGATATGAATAGATGTTAATCATTTATATGAATAACTTACATTTGGTCAGTTATGACTAAGTAATAAAAGGAAAACACAGTATATTATAATGTTGTGGGCTGTATAATTAACTTGAGGCTCGTTATCACCTAAGCACTTACAGCTTTTGAAAAAGGGCTTAACCCTGAAAAGACAACTCTAATCAAGTCTATACATGTCTCCTTAGTTTTAGCACTTGTTCTTACCACAGGGCCAGTTACTGAATGCACATCATTACTTTAACCAATGATCTCACAAGCAAATGTACCACCATGCAACTTGGGAACATTTCCCAAACAACCATATTTCAGGTTCTAATTAGTACTAATAAACACTCTAGTTCAATTAATTTAGCACTCAGGTAAAAGAAATATTGAAATTCCCATTCTGACCAAACACCCTCCGTTGGGCAAAAACAACTTGCCATTCTAATCCCCCTCATCTGATCGCTCAATTCCTAGGTGAGCAGCACTGTTTAGAAGAGAGGAGGGGGGGGGGGGGGGGAGGAAGGAATGCAGAGAAGGGTTTTACAAAGTAAAATAAAATTCAAAACAATACAAACAGAACAAAATAAACAAAACAACAAACAGAACAAAGCACAATAAAACAAATAAAAATTTGTAAAAAGCGTTACAATGCGTCACTCAGCAAATAACCAGGACACTAAAAGTAAAGAGACGGAAACAAAATACAAACGTTTGAATTCGATGTTGTACAGTGACAAAGCCATTCGGTCCCCATCGAGAACTTCTCCCAATGTTAAACTTTTATGCTCCACCTGTTCACACAAACATGATTAATTTAATATTCAATAGACAAATTAAATACAATATGTTTGAACTAGAAGGAAAAAGCCAATATGACTCACATGCTCCTTATGAAACTTGCAATATTTAACATAAAAATTCATGAGTGCTCAGAAGAAAAAAAAAGAAAAAAAAGGGAAAAAAACAGCAAAGTTAATTAATACCGATTTTGATTTTTCGAGACCTTGAGATGGACCTTGTACTCGAGCTCCAAATACACTAATGCACAATCAAATAAACTACAGCAAAGGTATTATGCAAACAAAAAAAGTGACCTTGGGATGACTTTGACCTTCAGTGACCTTGACATCTTGACTTTCAAATAACCTCTAATGCTAATGTATGATCATAAAAACCAATGTCGTTGCATGCTATGGGTTAAATATAGAGCAATTCCATTGTACGATGAAACATTTTAAAAATGTTTTTGCAAAATGATCTTAACCTTCAAGATCAACCCCAAAACGGAAACTATATGAAAGATCAATCTACCATCCCTAAATACAACAAGTTTGGACTTTATAGCTCTCAGAGTCATAGTCCACAGTTTTATACATTTAGCTTTGTTTTACTTTGAGAAAGAGTTTTTAAATAAAACTCAAAAGCTTGCTTTTTTAACAGACGACTAGTGTTGTTTTTAAATTCACATTTTTACTGCCTCTCATAGTTTAGGGTTAAAGCCACTTCAAAGTACCTATGCAAACCACTTTTGGACAGCTCCAGTAACCTTGACCTTGGAGTGAGGATGATCAAATTTGCCTAATAAATGCATCTCATTGATATTTATCATACACCAAAAAATGATAAATTCACTACCAATAACTTTTTTTAATAAAAGTGAAATTTTGTGAAACATTGTTTTTTTTAAATTTATTACTAATATTGAACCATTCCACTGTACGAGTAAATTTAGAAATATTTTTGTCAGGCCTAATATGATCTTGACATTCAAGATCAACTCAAAAATGCAACATATATGAAAGATCAATCTATTGTCTTTAAATACAAGAAGTTTGGACTTCATATCTCATAGTTTATTGTTAAGATCACTTCAAAGAACCAATACAAAACCAGCTTTGGCTCCAGTGACCTTGACATGGGAGCAAGGTTGACTAAATTTGCAGTTAAGTTTGTGTATCTCATTGATATCTACCATGCATCAAAGAATCATAAATTCAATATTAATAACTTAGGAAAAAAGTGAAATGTAATCAAACACACAGGAAAAACAAAATGAAACGGTGGCAATAAAATGCAAATACCGACTATGATCTTTCTATGCTCTTAACCTTGAGATGACCTAGACCTCCAGCTCCAAATACGCTCTTGTACTATCTAATGACCTACAACAAAAGTTGTATTATGCTTTTAAAAAAAAAAAAATTTTTAATTGACCTTGGGATAACCTTGACTTTAGTGACCTTGTTCTTGGGATTACCTTGACCTTCATGTGACGTCTGTCTCATTCTCATGTATGATCAAATAACCCAATGTTGTTGCATGCTATGGACTAAATATAGAGCAATCCCCTTGTATGATGACACATTTTACAAATGTTTTTGTAAGACCTAAAATGACATTTACCTTCAAGATCAAGGCAAAAATGGAACATATATGAAAGATCAATGTATCATCTCTAAATAAAACAAGTTTGCACTTTATATCTCTAATAGTTTAGGGTCAAGGTCACTTTAAAGTACCTATATGAACCTTAGAGTGAGGTTGACCCAATTTGAATAGTGTATGTTTCATTGATAACTATCATGCATCAAATAATCACAAATTTAATATTAATAACTTCGGAAAAAAAAGTTAACTTCAGTGAAAATTTTTAATTTGTTGACTAACCTTTCTTGACCCTTTGACCTTGACCTTGAAATGAAATTATTTATTCACTGATCGTTTATGAGGTCTTATAAATATGCACCATGTTACCAAGTTTGCTTGTGATAGTTAAAATAGGTTCTGAGATATTAACCCACTTTGCACACACAGACAGAGGTCAGACAGATAGAGGGATTTGTAAAAAAAATGTATTTATATAAGATAAGATAATATAAGACAACTTTATTATCTCTTTCAAGAAATTATATTGTGGTGTATAATCACAGAATTCCCCATAACGCACTAAGCGGCGAAATTTACGCATAAAAATACAGAAATGTTGCAGAGATTTAAGATCTGTGCGTCTTTATGACCCACACGTTTTTCTCTGCCAAGAAACAGTCATTTTTCGTGACCTTACAGCAATGATCGGTATCACTATTGAATTGGTGTTTGTTTATTTTAACGTCCACAGACACCAGTGCACAGCAGACGACGATTTTATACTTCCGCTGACATAGTTTTGTAGAGTTGTTCCCCTTGCCATATTTTGCAATTGACCAAAAAAAAGAAATCAATTTCACTGTTGTTATGGATAGAAACCAGAATAAACTAAAAATTGTTTTGTTATACTGAATGCGTTGTATTATTGTTTTGCCACCATTTCTGTGTGTAAGTAATTGTCTGTTTGATCAATTTTGATTTGACCCTTAAAAATTTTGAAATGACCCTCAGAATTTTTATCAGTGCATCGATGTTGACTGCCAGTTTTGAGGAACCACTGCAATCAGTCAATACAAATACACATTACAACAAAAGCAATATTAATTGATATTGAGAATAAAACTTGTTTGTTGTTACCTATTGTGCGCCATACAAGTGGACATTGAATTGGATACAAATACGACTTTATTATCTTTATGAAAAATTACAACATGGTGTACATAATACAATCAAAAACTGCAGGATTATAATTTCCAATCAAACAGCGCACCTTCAAGGCTTCATACATGCAGATTGTACAACTGATTAAATTTATTATCTGTTAATCAGACATAGAGAATGTGATATAAAACTGTTTTTAGTTCTCAAGGTACAAATCTTAGGCATTCGGAAGGGCCGGCCAGAAGGTAGGAGCTGGAAGTGGTGAGCATGCACATGACTTTGATTATAGACGATGGAAAGAGCATTTTGCGCAACACACCTTTCATATAGCACAGGCAGACTGTCTTGTTTCACACCCATAACCTTCCCACAAACATTCACCACTCGATCAAGCAAACTTCTGTTTTGCGCGCATACACGTTTGTACCAGCAAATAGAATGGAAAGTAAGAACTGTCTCAATAAAAAAAAGCAGCGTAAAATCTCTGAAGGGAGCATGGTTGCCTCGTGGCGCAGTGGATAAGTCGCCGGTTTCCTATGCCAAAGGTCGCGGGTTCGATTCCCGCAAGGGGCAAACGTATGTGACTTAGGTACGAGACTATTGAGGTCACCGAGGGTTTTCTCCGGTTTCCTCCCTCCCTTCAATAATGGTACAGGACGCAGTCAATATAAAAATTTCAAAAATAAAAAAATTTGATTTTTTTTCCGCCTTCTAATAGCGATCTCCCTGCCTTTACACCACCTGTTTGAGTGATGGATATGTGTTTGGTGTGTGTGAGGGTGGATGAGACAGGTGAGCGTGTATGTTGGTATAGATTGCAGCGCTTTGAGCCTGAATGATTTGGGGAAAAGCGCGTATAGCATCCTGTATTATTATTATTATTATTATTATTATTATTATTATTAGCTACTGACTTGAAGGTTTCTGAGTTTCTGAAGGCAAGTAGATTCTGAATTTAATTTTTTTGTGAATGGCCTGGATATAAATTTAGTTTGTCGTCAATGATGTTTCTGAGATATCTGTACTGATTGTAACACCATCAATGGAAAGATCTGGAACGGGAGAGGGGTTTCTACGGAAGACTATATTACAAGTTCTTTGGTCTTTTTCACATTTAAATCGAGGTTGTTCTGCCTGCACCAAGAGCTGAATCTTTGAACTTCAGCGAAGTACAAAGAGTCTGAGTTTGAGAGGTCCTCAAGAGCAGAGTCATCAGAGTACTTTATGACTGGAGCAGCATCCGTCCCACACACGGCAATCTTTGGTGTATAGTGTCACTAGAAGGGTGAAGCCCATATGACTTACATGCTACTTATAAAACTTGCAATCTTTAACATGAAAATGACTGCACAGAAAAAAAAGAACGAAACATTGGCATTAAAATGCAAATACCGACTTTGATCTTCCTATGCTCTTTACCTTGGCCTCCAAATACACTAATGTAATATCAAATAAACTACAGCAAAAGTTGTATTATGTCCAAAAAAAGTTACCTTGACCTTCAGTGACCTTGACCTTGAGATGACCTTGATTGACGCGCGACCTCTTATGTTCATGTATGATCAAATAACCCAATGTTGTTGCATACTATGGTTTAAATAGATAACCTATTTGAATCTTGTATATTTTTGCAAGGCTTAAAACGACTCTGACCTTCAAGATCAACGCAAAAACGGAACATATTTCTAGTTTAGGGTCAAGGTTACTTCAAAGTACCTATACTACCTGACTTTGGACAGCTCCAGTGACCTTGACCTTGGAGCGAGGTTGACCAAATATGCATATGATGTGTGTCTTATTAACAGCTATCATGAATCAAAGAATCATGTTCAATATTAATAACAGAAAAAATTGAAATTTTTTGAAAAATTGTCATTATTTTACTAACATTTGTTGACTCTGACCTTGACCTTAAGTCATTAATTCACTGTTCATTTATGAGGTCTCATGGACAGACACCATCTTACCAAGTTTGGTCGTAATAGTTAAAATAAGTTCTGAAATACTGTGATAGTTGAAATAGGTTCTGGGATATTAACTCACTTGCAAGTTGTGCACGTGCAGATGGCGGACAATAGAAGGCTGACGGACAGATGGATGGACCGAGATTTAAAAAAAATATATATTGTAATTTTTAGACTCACACAGATTTGCAAAAATTTTTAATCTTTTTTTTTTTTTGAGGGGGGGGGGGGGGGGGGAAGAGGAGAGGGGGCGAGGAAGGAGAGGTAGTGAATACATAGATTCACATTGCTATGAATGTGAGTCAAAAGGTAGTACAAGTGATAGAACTGTGACCTGAGGTGTCCCAGTGGATGTTTGTTTCCATGAGGAGAAGGACATTTGATAGCGGACGACGTGAGATTTATTCACTAGAAAGTTCACGATCCACACACAGGATGAGTCTACAAGGGACAGAATAGTGAAGAAGTTTTTGAGCCATCAGGTGAGATTATCATTATATGGTATTGAAAGCAGAAAAGAAATCTATGAACAGAATGCGGATGAAGAAGTCTGGTTTTTCAAGATGGTTATTGGTCCTTATTTGACTCGGAAGAGCCCGCTGGACCTAAAGCAATAATCATGTAATGTAATGCAAGATGGTTATAAGCATTGTGAAGGAGTGCGAATAGTATCATCGGTATCTCAGTTGGATTTGTAAGGAAACTGCAGAGGGCGGAATACAAATAATAAAATATGAATACGAATACGACTTTTATTCCAGAAATTCAGGGCATCGCACCTTTGGAAGGGTTGTGTACAAGAAATAGCAAAATAACAAAAATTAAATATATCACAGCATACATATATATATATATATATATATATACAAAACAGGTTATGATACTGCAATTTTCTGAAGTTTCGTGGCTTTGTATAAATAAATAGTTTTCTAACAGTGTCTTCATTGTCAGAGGCTAACAATAGAACAAGATGCGCTGTACAAGGCATTCTGTAATACATGTATTTGGGGGGCTATAAACTGTTTCCTTAAAATACTAAAGAATTGACAACAAATGTAATTCATTTTTTTCTGCTGACTTACATATAGGACAAATAGTTATCATTAGTATGAACTCTAATTTATAAAAAGTGAACAAATAATTCAGAGACACCAAACCTAAATTTTGTCATCACAAACTTTAAATGCTTATGAATATTTAATTGCAAATATTTAGGCAGACTGTGGTGTTCAGAGTTACAAAACATATTATACATTTGAAAACGTTCACTATTATTTACATGCTCACTCCATACTTGCCATCTACAATCAATCAGTCTTTGCTTAAATTCTCAAAAGAACACTTTCACACTACCAACTCCTAGATTCATCCACACATGACCAAATCCATTCCTATAATATATAAACACATGCGTACGTTCGTAATCTAATTCTTCTTTCCCATAGAATCCAAATTACACAGCATAGAATAAGCTTTCTTACTCTTAGGCAACCTAACAACATCATCCATTTGCTAAATTTTTATCCAGTAACTAATAGTTTACAGCAGAATTTATAATAATTGGAAGCAGAGCGTCAGAGAAAGACTGAGTACGACAGAGGAGACGAGATAGAATGATTCGTTCAAAGCATTTCATTGCAATAGCGGCGAGGGCCATAGGGCGGTAGTCGTTTCAATTTGGCAGTTTTTGGTACAGGACATATTGTTGAGTGTTTCCACATATCAGGAATAATACAGTCCCTGAGTGTACAAGTAAACAATTCATCAAACACTACACACTATTGCACCACTTCAAGATCGATCACCAAAACCATCCGGACTGGCGGCCTTATTTAGTTTTTTGAACAAAGTATGAACAGAAATATCGTCGGTCTCAAAGTCATCATCATCAACAGCCACATCCTATCTCAGTTAGGAAATAACCTAGTTGACATCATCTTTTGTCATTTCTGGATTATTTAGGACTCATCTTGCAAAGATTTGCAAAAATCTGGAAACATGTTTTTGGGGGTTGAGTACATAGACACATTGCTATGCATGCGAGTCAAAAATAGTAACTTCTTAACTAACATTTGTTGACCCTGTGACCTTCACCTTGAAGTATTAAAGTCATTCATTCACTGATCATTTTCAAGGTCTCATGGATACTGTTCAATGGTTGTCATAGTTAAAATAGGTTCTAAGAATAAGATAAGCCACTTACATGTATTACACAGACGGAGGATGCACAGACAGAAAAACAAAACTTTAAAAAGTATTAATTTTGGGGCTATTTGACCCAATTTTACTGGGGCCAGTTTTGAGCTTCCCCTTATGCCAAGCTTACGCCAAAAAGAATTAAAATTCAAAATGAGGATTTACACCTGTTTTAATGTGATGAAAAATACCACCAGATGTTGAATTTTCACACTTTGTGTTTAAAATGTGTGAGGTTGGTACAGAAAATGCACACAAATAATACAAAGACAACAGTTTAATGTTTTCACATATGTCCAGATCAAAACCTTTTTTTTAAGGGCTATTGTTCAGCACAGAGTTCACAAAACAAGTTGTTATTAAACCCACAAGGTATGCTGATCTTAAAGGAAATAAAATTACCAAAATGGAATTGGAAGAGAAAAAAAAAAGAATAAACGGTGTAACAGACCTGCCTACTCTCCCGCTTTTGGCGGGAGACTCACGCTTTTGACATGTCACGAAATACATATTATTCAATCTTTATTGTTTGCAAACATGTCCTGGTCATAGTCCCATTGTTATTATATAATGTCTCCTGCTTTTACTCTGAGGGGGGTAGGCAGGTCTGGAGTAATAAAAATGTATTGTAACTGAAGTAGGCCTACCTATTTTCTTCGTTTAGAAGAAAAGACAAACAAAGAAGACTGATAGTTAAAAAACAAACCAGAAAGTAGAAACAAACTGTACAGTGTTCGCAACTTAGTTGTCTTCTTACCCATTTGGACTTTGACTATACTTAGTTTATCCAAGTCAACATCCGATACTTCTCCTTTTGCTATTTGTTCTAGTATAAAGCCCATAAAGTCATTGTCATCGTCGCTTCACCGATAATCGAACACCATAATCTTCCTCCTCCATAACACTGGAATTTGGGCCAAAAACTTCCTGGTTAAAAAAAAAAAAAATGAAAAAACTGTCATCTATTCCACTTTGTAGATAGATCACTAGCAAAAAACTGAACCGGAACCATAAGTTTTTCCCGATAAACTTTCAAGCAATGCATTCTGGTTGACCGTTGCTAAACCATTAAGACGTGGTAGACTAGTTCTCAGGACTGAACGGTCCTTGCGCGGAAACAAAGGCACTGAGCTCACGGGTCTGGCAAGTGGCAAAGGGTTAAGACTCATGGGAACAATTATTTTTTTTTTGGGGGGGGAGAAGGGGGCGGAAATCAGGACATGGAAAGATGGAGTACGCTGGTTAAACTATCGTCTGTGGTGCCCCTATCCTATCCTAGTTATGGGATAGGATAGGATAGGATAGGGGGGGGGGAGGGGGTGAGCGGGAGTATATATATGACACACTGCTAACTAAGCATATGAGTCAAAACATATTATTTTTATAATGAAGTTTGAAGGTATTATAGTCATACTAACTTGGTCTGGTCTGCAGACAGGTAGCTGATAGTAGTGGTAGGTTTCATGGGGATTAAAATATGGCCCCACTTTGTTCACATACACCTGCACCTGAAATTGAAAATTATACAAGTGACTGAACTTTCTACACTTTGTGAATCATTATCATTTGTACTATAGATCTGGGTTGCACAATTGATCGCTCAGACTTGTTCAGACAACTTCCACCATAGGGAATCTAACCTGCTTGTCATAAATGTTTTGTGCTTTGCACACATCTAATAAGTTTATGTGGTTGTCATGTTCTTCTATGGCTAAATTTGTGAAGTTTTAAACTTTTTTTCCTTTGTTTTATGTGTAACTGAAGTGTATGTGTGTGTATGCACATAACTTTTGTGGATTATATTAGTATAAACCACTGCAGCGCGCATGTGAATAAATTCTAGATTTTTACATTTTATTTAGGGGATGCAGTTTATATATTGATGCAATCAGTAACCTGAATTGTTACGGTATGTAGGGGTTTACAGTATGGGGTAAACATTTTTTTTATAACATAAAGAAACTTTAATTACATGTATCTGAAAATCTCTAAGGCAGAGTAAGGGCAAGGCCTAAGCCCTAACTCTGTAGTTTGTACACTCTTCTCCAGAATTCTATATAAAAAAATATCGAAAAAATACAAGAAATTCATACAGAAAAATTAATGTTTGCGAAATGTGCACAGATTAATCTAAACACTTGGTAAATATCGATTTCGAGCCGACTTTCATCTTTTAAAGAAGATTCAACCCCCACCCAAATACAAAACGAACAACTTGTTAGTTTTACGACTTGAATATCAAATGATCAAAGCTGTAAACCTATTAAAATGGAATAATATCTAACGCATTATATGTATATATTTCAGATTTACTATAAATAATTAATACCTTATCTGAATCTTTGTAAACAGCAGGCTGTGCAAACGTAAATGAAAGTGCCAACACGACTGTTTTCCATAGCACCGCCATTTTTGCGTGTACGTTGCAACGAGATTTGTGAGATTTCTACTAGACAAAATAAAGAAACTAATAAAAATTAAAATATATTCTGCTTGTTTGGCGCTTAAAAATAACTATATATTAATATATAATAGTTATTATTTTAAAATAAAATAAAGGTTACGAATTATAGGTCAAAGTTCACATGCTAATCCTGCCGAGTGCCCTTTCTCACGGATCAGCGCAATGCACGCACGCTGCTTGATTCTTGCGCGGATACTGCAAGACGAAAACACGAAGCGCGCGAGCAAACGGCAAACGGCAAATATATCAAAACAGATCGAGAGTTACTTCAGAAGCCAACCAATGCTAAAGAAACAAGAAATATGCAAACTCCGCCCCTTTCTAATGCTATCCTGTGCGAAAACGACGAACTATTTTGTACGCGCGGAGCGATCCGAGTTATTTACATGCACGATGCGCCCCTCTAATCCTCTTAGGATCTGGCTTTATCTTAGAGAGGTTAGAGATCGGCGCTGGACAATTGCAGGCGGTGTCAAAACGAAAACACCGTGCCGTTCGCTTTCATAGCATGGCTGTGCTTCATTGTTCTTGTTTTCCTCGCGCGTTCCCAGTATGTGAGGGCTGATAGTAACCCACCTCAACGATAATCCATCAGCAGCATATTGTGTCTTTGTTGAAGCTGTGTGTCAGGCGCCGCTGCCTCGCGGCTTTGCTGCCTACTGGAACAGCGAGGGAATCTTGCGGTCGTAGAAAAAATGGACACTCATTCAACATTTGAGAATCTGGCCGAAGATTTCGTGGCGGCTGAAACGCCGACTGCGCTGAACTCGGAGCCGAAGGTAAGTTTGAGACTTGTTGAAGTTGCGTGGATTTGCGTTTGGCGGGTCTCTTGAACCTAAGACGGTCGGCATCAATTGATGCTGGCTCGCCTATCGGATTTCCTCTTCCTTTTGTGTTCTCTGATAACGCTTGGCATCACGTACAGCGCTCTGGAACCCAGATCGTAGTCTAGGCAACAGTGGAAAATGACGGTCGTTATATTTCTTACCGTGGATCATCTTTCCCGGAACATATTATATTGAAAAGGAAATCTATAGGTTTGTGGAGACTCGGCCGTGTCGAATTACCCTGGCTAAGTAGTAGATTACTGCCACGACCGAGCCAGGGAGTAAACGACTGCAGTGTAGATGGCGTAAATTAGACTGATGTTTTCTTGACAGGAAATCCTTCCTCCTTCATTACTTGACACCATTCTTTCCACCACTAAGTGGTCTGTGTACAGAAGTCAACAGCTACTCCCAGCGCTTTGCTATTATTTTTTACTGCTAGTGCTTGTAAAGTGGGCGTGTGCTGATTTGCTTTCGGCTCTGCTATTCATTCCTCTTACCGTTTAAATGAGTACTGCACAATTAATAACACGTGGCATTATTGTATTGTTTTGTTTTGAAAGCGCTTAACGTCGATTGCTTTGGGGGCTTTGTTTCCGTGACAACGCTGTTAAATTGAACAGGGTAAGTTAAGTGTTTTATGGATGCATGCAGGCTAATTAAGTACCCATCAAACAAAACAAAAAAAATGAAAACTGCATTTTTACAAGTCTGATTAGTGAGCCATTTAAAAAATTCTGTATGTTGAAATCAAACTATTCTAAAAAATATTTTTTGGAAATAATAATTATAAATAATTAAATAAAACTATAATAATATGAAAACTTTGTAAACTGCCTTGCCTGCTTATTGACTCGAACATTTTATTTTAATTCTTTGTTCTTCTATAACTATACACAAATAAACAAAACACATAAACAATTACACTTTAAAACAAAGCCTGCAGCTCAGTGAAATTGTCTTTTATATTACAACCCAATTGCATTTTAGATACTATTGATTAGTTGCTGTGTGCATAAAAGATGTAGGGTGCTATTTGACAGCTGTTATTGAGGCTTCTCTGTGTATAGAATGTTTTCTGTAGTTTATTTTATATAGTGTCTACCTTTAGTTTATTTTCTATAATGCTTAATCTATAGTGTATAGTTTAACTTTAAGAAATGTGTTGTTTGATTGTATTCTTTGCATAGGATGTGTGTATAGTAAAGGGAAGTACTGTGTGTGAGTAGTGTATATTGGATATAAATAGTTTTTGTGTGTGAGAAAATCAGAAAGTACATTGTTTTCAGTATATTTTAATTAATTTTTTTTGTAATGTTATTTTGTTTTATATCAGTATAGTTATCTCTTTGTTTTATGTATAATTAATTTTAGGATTTCATATTTGTATTATTTTATTTCTTTCGTAATTATTTATCTTTTTATATTCATGTCTACTTCTTATTTACTTCTTATTAATTTATTTTGCTTGTATTATTTTTGTCTTCTTTGTTTTGTTTATTTTTCTTCATGTTCTTTTTGTCTTTATTTATCTTTTTTGTGTTTATGTTTATTCTTTTTTCTCTTACGTTGTTTCAATAATCTATAAAAAGTGTAATTTTAAGTTTTATTTCATGATTTTATAATAATTACTTATTTATCTACAGAACGACTTGCTGAACGAATTTATTATGAATTCACCAATTAAATTTAAGATACTGTGATAGTTTCAAACAGTTTAGTATTATTAACTACAAGTTGATATGAATTGATTAATTCTGCACAGTTTAGTTTATTCTTAATTTTACTTTTTGAAGATTTTTTAAAAAGAATATTTCCCAACAATGCCTTTTTTTAACACCCAGTTTTTACATTCATTTTCATTTTGTAATTTATTTGATTGAAAACTTTGATGTTACAGTATAATTCGTTTTATTTAAATCTGTTAACTGTATGCTAGAGAAAATCTTTGATAAAACAAATTCTTTAAAATAATTTGCAGGAGCACTGCGACCAAGCATGCAAACTGGTTTTTTTAAAGACTTGTTAGAAAGATATCTTAATCATTAATATAAATGATTTATTATTAATTACTTTTTTATGTATATAAAATATTATATCCCTCGATTATGCAATTAATTAAGTAGCTGCAGTATGTTTATGCAATGTCTCTGCAGATAGTAAATGGTTAGGAGAAGCCGTTGTAATACTTTGAATGAAGTATACCAGGTTTAATTAATGAAGCCATCTTAAACGAATTGTCCTAGACGGCAACAGTTGTGTCAGTTAAGCATAAGTTGTAATCGGTCCCGTTTGGTTTAGTCCCATACGTCAGCTTTTTTCTAAGTATCGCAATGTTGTAAGCTTCCCGATATCACTATTATTTATTTATTATGATTCATATTGTTGTTTGGGCGTTCAGTTGTGACTGTATGTGAATACCGATACGGTGATTGTGTGTAACACAATGTAAATGGAGTGTCTCTTTACTACTCTAACTAGTTATGCTTTTGATCCCGCGGAGTCATTGCGTAAATGTTATGAGCTCACTTTTACGAACCTGCAGGTTGACCTTATTGACACTGATTGCCTATTCAACAGTAGTTTGCAAAAAACGTGTTGGAAAGTTTCAGGAAGTTGAGCTGTGTTTTTATTTTTTTATGCGTGTGTAAAAGTGTAATTGCAGTGTTTGCTGTATCTGTTCCATCGCATAGTATTCACACAAATTAGTTTAAATAGGTTATAGTTGACTTGAAGGCACACTTGTACATTTCTCCTCTTCCCCCTTCTTCTTCTTCTTCCTCTTCTTCTTCTTTAATAAATGTATTATTTCCTGTAACAGACGTTCATAATACATATTCTGGCTTTTTTTAGCACTACTGCGTCTTCCGTCCTCCCTATTCTGCAGTAGGATTCAGATGATTGATTGACATAATTACGCAAAATGATCTGGGACCTCCACCCTTGAAACCCTTTAGTTTTGGGCGACAGTGCCTTAAGCGCGTAGTCGCGTAGAGATGCGTGCTGAGCTGTGATCGTGTTAAAAACGGGTGGACCGTACACCCGTAATCTCCTGCATTGGAAATCAGCGGGTTGGAGCGAAGGGAATGGATTACCTCGGTCCCCTATCTCAGAGGGCGTTTGAACCCACTTTCTTTTTCTACCCCCTTTCTCTTTCAACCCCCGGAGTCTTAGGGCCCTCCTACCCTTACCCATGCAGATTGTGTCTCTTCAGCAAAAACATTGTGTTACTATTAATATACAGTCTTCGATTAATGTCAAGTTTATAGATTGAAATTGCCTGCAAATGTTTCTACATGATTTAAATGCTTATTCACAGATTGTACTGATTTTCATAGATGTGCGCGTCGCCCCCTAAAACATACTTTGCAGTGTCAGTTCTCTCGTATTTTAAATTCTTCGACTTCACCCACCTATAACCCTCCTTCTCCCCTTTCCCTCGCCAACCCTTCCCCTCCCTCCCCCGTCCCCGTTATGTACTATCAAGTGCACACGGAATGTCCAGTCAGGCCACGTTATGAAGGTCGACGATGAGTGTATAGTTGTGCGCTGCTGCAGAGTAGACAGATATTCTGCATAAGAGAGAGTCAGCTCTAACCACCCTCCATTGTAGTCCCTACAGTCTTTATGGTCCCGAAGATCTCCTCGCCACCCTCTTGCCCTTTAATGTTAAGATAGCAGAGAGTACAGTTGTGCGCGGCTAGATGTTCAGTATATCTGATCTGACGTGGTCTTTAATCTGTAAGCCCCTCGCTCACCTTTAGGCGCTAAGCCCGCTGTTTAAGGCCTCCCTTTCTTTCCATTTATCTCCGTTGCTGTCGCCTTTTCCTTGAAGGCTGATCGAGTACTGTGTGTGACTCTACCTTCGATTACCGTCTGAAGGTGGCTGGAGCTTCGTGGCACGACAGGCTGTTATGCAGAGACCCTTCCGTTTCATACAAGTCGATACCGCTTTATTGTGCACACTCCGAAAGTCTCCAATTAGCTTCCGTGGTTGAAGGGATCGAGACTGGTGGGAATAGAGAGATTTGAGAGGATAGCCGTGGCGTGATTGTGAAAATAATACTCAACAGGTTGAAACCCCAAGCTGAACAAATCATAGCTGAAGAACAAGCAGGATTCAGGGCAGGGCGAAGTACCACTGAGCAGATTTTCAACCTCAGAATAATCTGTGAGAAATACCTACAGCACCAACAACATCTATATCATGTGTTCATAGACTTCAAGAAGGCGTTTGACCGAGTCTGGCATGCAGCTCTATGGGCAACAATGAAAGTGTACAACATCAGCCCTAAAATTATTGAAGTCATCAAAAGCCTGTATGACAAGGCTACCAGTGCAGTCCTCCACAACAGAGCCATCGGGAATTGGTTCAGAACAACAATCGGTGTGCGTCAAGGATGCCTACTCTCTCCAACACTCTTCAACATCTTCCTAGAGCGCATCATGTCGGATGCTCTTGCAGACCATGAAGGCACAGTCAGCATAGGGGGTAGAGCAATCTCCAATCTTCGTTTTGCAGATGACATTGATGGATTGGCTGGAGAGGAACAAGAACTTGAACAGCTGGTACAGAGGCTTGACACCACCTCCAAAGCCTATGGAATGGAAATAAGTGCAGAGAAGACCAAAATGATGACCAACAACACCAATGGCATCAATACGGACATCAAAGTCCAAGGCCAATCCCTCGACACAGTGCATAGCTTCAAATATTTAGGAGCCATTGTATCAGACAATGGGTCCCGACAGGAAGTCCTCTCCAGGATCGCACAAACAACTGCTGCCCTGACAAGGTTGAAGCCCATTTGGAAAGACAGGACCATCAGTCTACATTCCAAAGTAAGACTGCTGCGCTCCCTTGTCATCTCCATCTTCCTATATGCTTGCGAAGCATGGACCCTCACAGCAGATCTCCAACGAAGAATACAAAGCATGGAGATGAGGTGCTACAGAAGACTTCTGGGCATTTCCTATACCCAACACATCACCAACGACGAAGTCCGACAGACCATCACACAAGCCATTGGACAACACGATGACCTGCTAACAGTGGTGAAGAAACGGAAACTTCGGTGGTATGGCCACGTCACCAGATCATCAGGCCTTGCAAAGACTATTCTGCAAGGCACAGTGCAAGGAGGTAGAAGAAGAGGGAGACCGAAAAAGAGGTGGGAGGACAACATTCGAGAATGGACTGGTTTGACACTGAGCGAAGCCATCAGGGCTGCTGAGGACAGAGAAAGATGGAGTATGCTGGTTAAACGATCATCTGTGGTGCCCCTACGACCTTCGGGTTACGGGACAGGATAGGATAGGATAGGATAGGATTGCGTTATGGTTAGACAACGCTAGTTGTGGGGCCCACACCTTGGTTCTTAAAACAACGCTAGTTGTGGGGCCCACACCTTGGAACTTAAATGTGTGGGGTGGGGGACCCAAACTGATTATCTGAGGTCTAGCAAGCATAGACTATGTTGCAATCTCTTATACAGACGGGCTGGATCACTGTTTTCTTCTGTTCGCCCAGTGTATGTCTGCTTAGTTTTGTATCGTTGAACAACTTTTGTATCAGTACAACTTATGTTAATCCGATGAATAAAAATTGATACAATAAAAAGTATCTTTGAACGCCCTCTCATGCGGGGTCTTTGATAGTCTTTGATTGGTCAAGACTTGATGGAATTTATTGATGATTTGCAATTATATATTAGACGGCAGAGATTGTACACGATAAAGGTAATGTTGATCATAGTTATACAACAACACAGTTGTCCAGGCCCCTGTCAAGGTTAACAGACTCCCTAAGACTAATTACCCATGCATGCAACTGCTCTCCTAGTCCTATTATATTTATTTAGGTGCTGGACCGTAGGGTTTTACTTGTCTTGATTCTGATCTTGCTGGCATAATGTCACAGATCTTACTGGCTAACCGTGGAACGGAAGCAAGGGGCGCTCTCTTGAAATGTGAGACGATATAGCTGACCATCCGGTTAATTTTTCAAGGTGTTGTTTTTTTTTGGAAACGAAGGAGGGCTTTGAAGTTTAATGCCGTTTTCGGTTTTCAAGATTTTCATATTTGATGCAATATGGAGTTAAAATTTGTTATTTAGGATGATTGGATGCTAGTCTTCATACATTTACAATGCATTCACAGTAATAATAAAAAAAATAATAATAATAGCAGTGAGACAATAGCATAGTTTATGGCCTATCTTGTAAGCCGGATTGTAAAGCGGAAGTAAGTAGGGATAACTAGTTGTAGCATGTTTCCCTAATTCTTAGTGGATTTAGGTAACTCGGACTTATGTAATACGTAAAACCGATGCAATATAATACACAGTGTGTTAATTTGTTGCTGATTATATGAGATTCGACCTATTGTGAGTCTCCAATTTATCGATATAACTTACACTGATTCTGATTCTGACAAACAGCAGCGACTATGTCTTGCCGTTATTCTGACAATTAGCTTGTACCCCGGGGTTGAGTTTTGACTTTGTTGGTCTCTCGCAGCTTGTAACAGCATCGGTTTAGAATACTACATCTACTAGACTGACACACAATTATGATATATCTCGGAGGTAAAGTTTGAACAGTAGGGTCTCCAGGGTTAAAATACTACTGCTGAAATAGACTTTCTGACAAACATTAAACTGAGTCACCAGTTTCCAAAACGATGCCGGAGTAAGGGTAGATTGAACATTGACGAAAGTTTCATCCATCTGGCTCGTTTGGTTTCCAGCTGCGGGTAACAATGGTTCAAACGTAATTAAGGCGATCAGAGCAAATAGTAGTATAAATGAAAGTATGTTATGCAGAGCTGTTCGTAATGTACGCTCATTGACCTACGCCCTATGTAGATGCGGTCTCCGATAGTCAATATGCATTTTTTTGTTGTTTAAATACCATTATCTTGAGATTGCGAGGGGGAAGAGCCAGAGTCAGTACATTAGCAGCTTTCATAGAAATGGTGTACTAGTATAAATGTGCTGGTAACTGAAATCAAATTATTTAGGGGACTGGGCAACTGTAGATAGGATTGAAGGGTCGGCGACTGCGTACGCTTGACACAGGTTCTCGCAGTAAGCAACTTGCGATAATTGCCTGTCACGGGCCCCTACTCTAACCCCCAGTAATCCCAATGACCTGGACCCCCTACCCCTGTCCTTTATTTGTCTCTTCCCCCCCCCCCTCCACTTTTTCTGTCTTTTCCAAATCGTCCTCATTTTCACCTCCTCTTTCCACATTGACTCTCTCTCTCTCTCTCTGTCTCTCTCTCTCTCCATACCATCGGGCCTACCCTACTGCCTTCCACCCCACTCTCACTGTTATCTCCCCCTTGTCCACACCCTCTTTCCCCTCTCCCTCTCACCTCTCGCGAGCGGTGCCTAATCCCCTCATCTCCTAGGGGATTAGCGCCGTGTGCGCTAGACGTTAGAGAGGGGACGGAGCTTTCACCTGCCCCAGCTTCAAAGCAAAAAGGAGGGTTGTGACTGAATGCTTGATTGGAGTCGTGGCTTTAACATTAGTCCCCTCGCTCTCTGGATTTCTGCACGCTCTCTGCAATGAGGATAAAAGCCGTTGTACACAAGCGGACACTTGCCACAAAATCTCTATTTTCTTTCTTTCTCTCTCTGAAAGTATTCAATTTGACAAAGTGTAGCTAAGTTTGACAACGTTTTCCTGTCTTTGTGTATCGCATGTATTCGCATTGGAGTTAACAGCGGTTATTATTATTATGCTCGGTTGTTCTCAGAGATTACGTGTCGGATAAAAGAAGTACATTGTGCACTACGTCAGCTGCTCGTCTAGATTCATCTCCGATAGGAGTATGCTACATTGGATGCTGTGAATGTGGCAGCTTTAATCTTGCTTTGGAATCCTCTGCCCTCGTATGTATTTATTGTTTGATGTGCTTTGTTCAGTTCACGGGATAACAGGATGACTCTCTCTCTGAGTCTCTCTCTTTCTCTCTCTCTCTCTGATCTATACCATTACCACCCTCGCTTTGTAGTTTGTTACTCGTGTTTGGTTTTTTTAAATTTGGTTAGTCATTTTTTGTTTCTTTTCTTTTCAATGTATATTTTTAGTGTGCTACAGTTAATGATGAATTGTTAATCATTATTAGTTGTTGTGGTAACGTTATTTGCCTTTGTTATCCATATTTACTTGTTCTAACTAAAGTCGAAGTCTACTCTGTAGCTTGTTGGGTGGGTTAATTTACATCATTTTATTTCAGTAGGTTTATGTAGTAGGTCCAAAACAGTTCCATATTCATGGGGAAAAAAATCATTCACAAAAATCATCACTTCAAGAAACAGCGGTCGTCGTCTCACTCATTTAGACTATAGCTCAAACTGAAAATATACTCATTGCCTTTTAGTTGTACGTGTACTATTATTATTATTATTATTATTATTATTATTATTATTATTATTATTATTATTATTATTATTATTATTATTATTATTATTATTATTATTATTATTATTATTATGATGATGATGATGATGATGATGATGATCATATGATGATGATGATGATGATTATTATTATTATTGTTGTTGTTGTTATTATTATTTCAGTGTGTTCATGAGACAGGTTTTCCACTGCTTTAATACTTTTAGTCTTACTTTTCTTTGTCTTCAACATGTAAAATCTGTGGTCCGATAAAGGACAGTGTAGTTTTAAGCTTGCTTAACCTATAGTAATACTACAATTAGCTCCAGGAATCTGTGATTAGACCTGCGATGTCCTTCTCAGTCAGATGTATAATTTCCTTGTTGAGGTGAAAAACGTCTGATAATCTTAAGTGGTTAAGAGGTTCAGGTCTTGTAATGAGGAGAAACAAACACGTTTTGTTCTGAAGTGTTTCAAAGAAATATTTTAAAAGTTATACTTATACTGGTCATTTTGATTTTTAATTGGTAGCAATTCGATTTCACTATATGAACATCCGCACACTGACACCATGGCGACTTTTGAATTCTTTACTCTGTTATTTACTTGGTGGGTATGTGCCCTCTTGATATACTTTTACTGTCTATTGTTATACTGTCCTTTATCGTCTTGTAACATTTATATGTGGCACCACGTGTAAATTTCTCTGTGATTGAGATAACAAAGTGATCGTATTCATATACCCCATCTGAGGATTGCATTTAAAAAAAAAAGATTATGTCCATGATGCGTTCATATACATCAGTCCCACTTCCGTTGGCGAGGCAACTTACTGCATCATAGCTCAGACACACACTGTCTTGATGGGTTTAGACTTCCACAAAGGATAGTTAGACCTTAGTAGATTTTAAACAGCGGTAGGTTACTGTACAGATTTCCCAGAAACCTTTGGTATTAGGTGAGAAGGGCGTTAGCGATTTCTTTTTTCTCGGGACCAGGTTCGTGAGGGCAATGCTGACAGCGATAAGGTCCCTTAGTGACTGAGGCGAAAAATTACAAGGTTACCTTAGCATCATTTTTTTTTGTGGTCAGAATGTGCTGATTGTACCTAAAGCACTCGTACACCTGTTTGATTTGCAGGTCTTTAAGTGGGCGGTTAGTCAAAACTATGCAATCACTAAATCACACTGAGTATCAAGAACCCCCAGAAGCAGTTAATACTTACACCCATTGATTATCAAATCCGGTAAATCAGAACTGTTCAAAGCGAACACGTACTGTGTTTTTGAAATTGGTGCAAACCAAGCTTCTCAGAAACTCAGTGGACGAACACCTACGCTCTGATATTCAGTATGGCGATGTCTGCTCATAACACTGACTTGCGGAATATGGTTTGACCTCTGATACTGAAGATTTTGCTTTAAGGTTGGGATTGTGATAAACCACATCCAGAGCTTAGAGCCTGCAAGCCGTATTAAAATACCCTCAAGCATTTCAATCTAGCGTAGCGAAGCTAGATTGGATTTTGGATTTGGAGGTATCGGATATTTTGGATTATGGATTTGGAATGTTTCAAAATCAATATTACTTATTTTCCTATTCGGAGGTTTCAGAGGTTCCAGTTTTTATATATTAATTTAAATTTTAACTTTAAGTGTTCTGTATTTCGGATTTGGGCTTTTGAGTCCCGTTATAGAAACATGAGAAACAAAATAAATAAATAAAATAATAAATGAGTTTGAACAGCGATGCGCCGACATTAATCTTTCTTCTCGAACCATGACGAAGAATTGCATCAGCAGGGATTTATTTTTGGGACTTAGATTGTTGACTTTGCTCAATCACCCGTATTAACGACTGTATCCACTGTAAACCGCCATTCGCTAAGTGGGCGTTTTCGCCCGTTTAGTCATAAGTGGATGTAGTTTTGCTTAAACTGCAATTCCGAGGGGTATAGTTGAGTAGTTCTGTGTCATGCGGAGAGACAGATTGACTTTGTAAGACAGTGTGTGCACGTACCTTTTCTCACGATTTTGGATTTATTCCTGGTTCTGGATCCCACTGCTGCAGAATTAAATTTTTCTCTAAGGAGATATAAAATAGATAATTCGATTCTGGAGTCGATGTACCACGTTACTTGTAGTCATTTTCTTCAATATACTCAAGTTGGATTTGGAGTTGATCAAACACGTTACTGGTAGTCATTTTCTTCAATATGCAAAAGTTGGATTTGGAGTTGATGTACCACGTTACTTGTAGTAATTTTCTTCAATATACTCAAGTTGGATTTGGAGTTGATCAAACACGTTACTTGTAGTCATTTTCTTCAATATACTCAAGTTGGATTTGGAGTTGATGTACCACGTTACTTGTAGTAATTTTCTTCAATATACTCAAGTTGGATTTGGAGTTGATGTACCACGTTACTTGTAGTCATTTTCTTCAATATACTCAAGTTGGATTTGGAGTTGATGTACCACGTTACTTGTAGTAATTTTCTTCAATATACTCAAGTTGGATTTGGAGTTGATGTACCACGTTACTTGTAGTCATTTTCTGCAATATACAAAAGTTGGATTTGGAGTTGATCAATCACGTTACTTGTAAGTTGTAGTCATTTTCTTCAATATACACAAGTTGGATTTGGAGTTGATCAATCACGTTACTGGTAGTCGTTTTCTTCAATATACACAAGTTGGATTTGGAGTTGATCAATCACGTTACTGGTAGTCATTTTCTTCAATATTACAAAAGTTGGATTTGGAATTGATCAATCAGGTTACCTAGAGGTCCAAATTTGACTGATCGGTAGACCTATCTTTTCTACCATCGGAGATCAGTATACGGCAAAACAAATTACTGCTCTGCAGTATAATTTCCAATAATTTAAGGATGAGTTGCTGGAAGATGTGCGCCTTTTTTCGGCATTAAAGCACACTTTGCTTTGGCAATTCCATGTAATTTACTTGGTAAATTCAGTACAGTGGACTAAAAATTTAGTACGTTTTGCTGATTTTTTTGAGTGAGGATTAACAAAGGCATCAGCAGCTGAATGGATTCTGTTACTCAGTTTAATGTCGGGTTAGCGAGCAAAGTGAGTACACCAAAACTAACACGTGTTTGTAGTGTGGTTGTTATTGTTGTTGTTGTTGCTGTTCATGTTCTGCTTTGTAATATTTTGCAAATTAAGTTGGTTTAAAAAAAATTTAATTCCATAAAACGATTCTCTGCCTCTCCCTATTACTCTATCTCACTCTTTCCCTTCTCTCTCTCTCTCACTCTCTCTCTCTCTCTCTCTCTCTCTCTCTCTCTCTTTCTCTCTCTACATGAAAGCTTCGACAAGTAGTTTGACTTGTGAGTTTACAATGTGGAATTGTAGCTATTAATGTTTTTAGGGAGAAAGGAGAAGTTGGGGAAAAATGGTGGGGGAAAAGTTCTTATTTACGATTAAAACAGGAAAATGCATTGGCGCCATACATTTGATTGATTTATTAATTTTGTGTATAATTTATATGGATATTTGCTGTCGGTACATAGAAGTCCATGTAATTTATATAATAAACTTTTATTGTACCTCTGCGAGAGGACTTTTTCCAGCTGCAAATGTCCCCTTTTTGTCATATTGTATTTCCAGATGGACAGTTTGAAGACATTACCGTCCACAATGCGTAGGGGGAAAAATTTATAATTTTTATTTGATATACTGTTTTCGGAAATATACGTAGACTTATATACGATTTTACGTATATTTTATACGTTTAATAACAAAGTAGGCTTGTATAGCGCGGTACCCCCCCCCCCTTCCCCCCCCTCCCCCCCGCCCTCCCCCCGCCCTCCGCTCAGGGCTGGGCTTACCGCTCTTAGTCTTAACATAGGATATATATGAGATAAGATAGAATATAGATCAGAACAGACATATGAACAATAAAAACAAAGTATGCAAGCATTCATACCAACCGTACTCGTAAAAGCATACAAGGGAACATCATATACAATACACTTCACATGCATTAAAAAAAATATTAATTTAAAAATACAAATGGCATATTAGACAATAATAAGATAATAAAATCTGAGAATTCACCATATATAAATTTAAAAGGGTAAAGGTAAAGGTGGTCCCAAAACCTTGTGGCCGTAGGGGAGCGTGATGTTGGAGATCACATTTATCTTGGGCCAGCGTAATGAGAGTGATGCCCATCTCTCTCCTTCGCTGCTTTACCTTCACCACCCTTAAGAGAGTAGGTACTCAGTCACAGTAGAGTCAACTGGGGGCGTTGTTATTTGTCGCTTCACGTTTTGCGGTCACCCATCCAAGTGCTAACCGCACTGGACGGTGCTTAACTTGCGAAACAGGAGCGAGTGCTCCAACCACTGCGCTACCTGACACCCCATTTTAAATTTAAAAATGTAACAAAAACTTTGTTACATCTAACAATAATTAATTAATACAATGATCAGATTTTTAAAAAAAAGTTAACAAGACAAGACCCGCCTCATCCCTGTTGCAGGAATAAAATATTATCAGTAAAATAATGTATAAACTAATGCAAAATAATTATGTAAAAATTATTACATACAAAAACAGCCCCCGCCCCTCCCCCTCTTCCCCCCCCCCCCAACCCTAAAATATAAATGTACAGACTATTTACATGTCAAGCCATGGACGGCACACAGCCGGTGTCCGTCATCGGTCGGATGGTGAGAGTCAATCAGGATAGAACAGTTTGAAGAGATGAACATTGAGGTTTAACGTCTACACCCACCATTGGCGATATTGCAGACGGGGATAACCATCCCAGGGAAAGAGGGGTAGGGACCTGAATCAACACTGAACCTCCAAAGCAAAATGGACAGTAAAAATGGTCACATTTTATATCGCCCAACACGGGATTCGAACTTGGGTCATCGGTGTGCCAGGCGAACGCTCTACCAATGGGCCAAAATATTAAAATTATTTCCCTTGAATATGCAAATGTTCAGCCGATAGGTGCGCCAATAGTCGCGTACTTCCATGTTCAGGTCGTGGATCAAAATCTACAGTTTTAAGTCTTTTTTGATGTCGGTATATATCTTCAGCTTTCATAGGCGACCCCAAATGTTTTTTTGCTTGGTGAAATGTTTGGAGTACTACAAACGATTTATTTTGGAGTACTACAAACGATTTATTTTGTGAAAAGTCTGTCAGGCCGAGCAAGACACATCTTATCTTACAGTGTGCAGAAGGCCCCATGCCTGCAGCGCATTCACACTGACATTCCAAAACTGTTCCTTTTTCTGTCAAAGAAATGTTAACTTTGTACCAGTTTTCATTTCAGCCCGAACTTCAGCATGAATGTAAGTAACTGATGACTGGATGCAAGCTCTAACATCATTGACATATTTGTTCTGGTACAAATCTTTAGCTTTTTTGTCTATATCTTTGCTCATGGGATTCAAAAAGGCTGCAACCTGCTCTGTGCTGATGTTAGGTATATGTACTTCTATATGCAAGTCTTTGTAGTTAGTGATAGGTGGTAACTCCATTTTGAACTCCGGTGTTGCTGTCTCCTTTGCCAAAGTTGTCATTTCGATCATACGACTCAAGTCTGAAATCATACATAATTTTTTTTAATAGTCTAGTCATATAATATTAATTATAACAAAAATTAATAATAACAAATTTTTATAGAGTTCGGTACTCCAGCAGATGGCGTGACGTTGTTGTTTGTAGATTATAGTCACACGACACTTTCGCATATAGTTAGTTAGTTAAAATAGATTAACGTCCCCGGACACATAAGCGTATAGGGGACGGGTCGCATATAGGTGACTACTGGACCGATTTATACTGACACCAGCGGGCCAGTTGTTGGTAAAGGGGAAAATAATATGATCACACGTTGACCAATCCGAGATTCGAACCAGCGACCTTTCGGTTACTAGCAAGACGCTCTTACCAACTGAGCTACCCGGCCCCACATGGCGTGACGCAACACGGTATACAGTTATTACAAGGGGCTCGATCACGTAGGCCTATTTACTTCCGGAAGTACGCTACCCTAGGCGCACTCTATCGGATTGTCTTCCCGAAGGTGGAGTTTTTTGGCTCATTGAACTACGGCGGTGGGCCTTTGAAGAGATGGGTCTTGAGTGCGTTTTTGAAGGCCTGGGTGGTCAGTGTGTTGCGGATGTGTGATGGGAGAGAATTCAATTGTTTGGGAGCCCAGAAGGAGAAAGATCGTTCACGTTCACCATGTCTTAATGCGTGTCTTGGGAACAAAAAGAATGCGCGCATCTGCAGAGGAACGAAGATATACAGATTTATATACTGTTTCATACATTTATAGCTAGGCTTATACTGTTTACGCACGTGTATGTATTGGCGGATAAAGACAGCTTAAACAAAACGGTGTGTATAAATCAAATTACAGTTTGGTGTATAAAATAATCATTTGTATGTATTTGTTCTAAAAGCAATATCTGAAGATAAAGTTCATAGTCAGACAAAGGTGAAGACAAAGCTCGTGTCATTCGCAACCACTCCCCACTTTTAAGAAGAAGGAAGTGCCCGCATCCACTTTAAGAGATGAATTACTGTACTACCGACTTTAAAGAGATTAATTACCTCTGAACCAGAGACGCTTCTTTCATAATGACTTGTTTTCAGCGAGTAACATAAGCAGTGGGTTTTGTTCTGGCGAGAGATGTATCATAGTCGCCGAGACAAGCTTTGACGTTTTAGCGTTCTTCATTGTCTCTGTGCTTTATTGGGAGAGTTAAACGTTGAACAATTAAAGTCGGATGAGGTTTCGGCTGACATTTTGTATTGGGAATATTCATGATGAAGTACGTACCCAGTTGGTTATATTTTAGGACGTGTAGTATGAGTCTTATAATGTTGATTTAAACCAAAAAAAATCTTCAAGAAAACATGAATCATGAGTTTATCTTATAAATGGATGACAACTTGGCAGATCTTCATAGAAATTATCGACTTCGACTATGACGACAGCGAAGTCAAGGATTTCTGTGAACATCTGCAAGCTGTCCTTGACGAATCAGTCCGTGGAAAGACCGTCCTGCAGGGCGGTAGAAGAAGAAAGAGACAGAAAAAAAGGTGGGAGGACAACGTTTGAGAATGGACTGGTTTGACACTGAGCGAAGCCGTGAGGGTTGCTGAGGACAGAGAAAGATGGAGTACGCTGGTTCAGCTATCATCTGTGGTGCCCCAACGACTTTCAGGTTACGGGATAGGATAGGATAGGAAATGGATGATGTTTTGTTTCCGGCTTTCTCTCAAGGGTTGAAAACAGCTAGCACTATTAATACCAATGATGACGTCATAATGCAGTAATTGAATACAGAACTTTCTGTCATTGATACATCAACTGTCATTGTGTTCTTTATTATAACAATAACAACCTTTCCCATTATGTGCCGTCAGTGATAACAAAGCCATTCTCTTTAGTCTTGTACTGTCATCTGTGTCATTGATTAGTTATTTAATTTAATTTATGGGTTTCTGCTATGCCATTCCATCCTTTTTTGTCCACTGACTCTCTTTGCCTTTATGCCTCTCTTTTTTTTCTCTCTCTCTACTCCCCCCCCCCCCCCCCTTCATCTCTCTCTTTCTCTCTCTGCCTCTTTCTGCCGTTCTCTCTCTCTCTCTCTCTCTCTCTCTCTCTCTCTCTCTCTCTCTCTCTCTCTCTCTCTCTCTCTCTCTCTCTTTCTCTTCTCTCTCTCTCTCTCTCTCTCTCTCTCTCTCTCTCTCTCTCTCTCTCTCTCTCAATCTCTCCTCTCAATCTCTCGCTTTCTCTCTCTCTCTCTCTCTCTCTCTCTCTGCCTCTCTCTTTCTCTCTCTCTCACTCTCATTCTCTGCCTCTCTCTCTCTCTCTCTCTTACTCTGTCTCACTCTCCCTTTCTCTATCTATGGAGTAACTATAGACAATAATTTGTCCTGGGTAAAACATATTTCAAATATTAGTAAAACTATTTCTAAAAAGACTTACCAATTGTCAAGTATAAAGCATTTATTAAATTTACATTCTCGTAAACTATTTTACTCCGGTCATATTCAATCATTTATTGATTATTCTTCTACTATTTGGGATTCTGCCAGTGGCAATGCAATGAAACCTTTAATTAGAATTCACAAACGTGCAATTAAACAAATTTTGCTGAAACAAAAAATCTCTCCAGATGACTATAAACGGATCAATATTCTACCCCTTACCGACAGACTAAAATTTAATAAAGGCGTTTTCATGCACAAGGTCCTTTCTGGCAATGCACCTTCCTATCTTTCTTCTCTTTTTTCAAAAAAAACTGCCAGATCGTCCACAAAATTAAATGTTCCAATTCCAAGAATTGATCTCTACAAAACTAGTCTAGCTTATTCCGGTTCCATTTTGTGGAATAACTTTCCTGAAGATCTCCGCACTCCAGCATCTAAATTTACATCATTTAGAACACGTCTTCTAAAACACATTAAAAATTAAATACACATTAATTGTTAATGTTGTTGATTGAGATTAACAACATTAATTTGATTTCAATTGTTTGAAAAGGATTTTATCTAATGATGACTTTGTTTATTTGTTATTGTTCCATGATGTGAATGTTATAACCTTGAGTTGTATTTAATAGTTATTGTTAAAGCCCCAAGGGCAAGATGTAAAAAAGCGCATCCAGCGCTTATTCTTTTACCCTTGCAAAATAAAATTGTTATCTTATCTTATCTTATCTTATCTCACTCTCATTCTCTGCCTCTCCCTATTACTCTATCTCACTCTTTCCCTTCTCTCTCTCTCTCTCTCTCTCTCTCTCTCTCTCTCTCTCTCTCTCTCTCTCTCTCTCTCTCTCTCTCTGTCGTTGGACTTTTACAGTGCGCATTGTCTGTCTGAGGTAGGTGTACCGGAGTCCATTACTTTACCTGTACCTTAGTAACAGTGGGGTTGGAGTGAAGAGGGAGAAGATGGGGAGTTGTAGGAGGGGGTAGGAATAGGAAAGAGTGATGGACGAATTTGACAACTAGTTCATCAGTTCCAGATTTTTCGTTGTCATAGTCAACCTCTTCACAGTGCACAATCGGGCCTTTTAACTATTTGTTCTATGTGTTGTAGTTTGTAAAACAGTTACCTATATATACACACAGTTACGGGATAGGATAGGAGAACCCGATACTACCACATCAACCTCCTCAAGAAATATACGGACCGACCAACCACCCCCAGCATTCACAACTTGTCGCTGGACCTAAAGCAATAACCTTGTATTGTATTGTATTCACAACTTGTTAGCCATCGCCATCGCTGAGGAAGGTGAAAACATGGAGACCAATGCCGTAGAGTACCTCCTGCAGTCCAAGGAGACCCACAAGATGTGATATCTCATCCTTCAGGCATACTCGTTCCAAATCGAGTACATCCCCGGCAAAGAGAACCACGGAGCCGACACCTAAGTCGTCATCTCGTGGAGGACACATCAGCTGTCGCCCACCCAACACAACTAAGGGCCACAGCCCCAGAATTTGTCCCTGTCCACTAACCCCTTGTCACTAGTGTCCATAGCTTCCATTGCATAGCATTGCGGCTCAGGTAGAGCAACTTTATTAGTTTGTAAATAGGACCCTAGGATAGTGCAGTGTCAAACTAGTTGTAGATCTGCTGTGAGGGTCCATGTTTCGCAAGCGTATAGGAAGCTGGAGATGACAAGGGAGCACGGCTGCCTTACTTTGGTATGTAGACTGACGGTCCTGTCTTTCCAAATTGGCTTCAACCTCGCCAGGGCAGGATTTGTTTGTGCGATCCTGGAGAGGACTCCTGTCGGGACCCATTGTAAGATTCAATGGCTCCTAAATGGCTCCTAAATATTTTAAGCTATGCACTGTTTTAGGGATCGGCCTTGGACTTTGATGCCCGTGTTGATGTCATTGGTGTTGTTGGTAATAATTTTGGTCTTCTCTGCACTTATTTCCATTCCATAAGCTCTGGAGGTGGTGTCAAGTCTCTGTACCAGCTGTTCAAGTTCTTGTTCCTTTCCAGCCAATCCATCAATGTCATCCGCAAAACGAAGGTTGGAGATTGCTCTACCCCATATGCTGACTGCGCCTTCGTGATCTGCAAGGGCATCTGACATGATGCGCTCTAGGAAGATGTTGAAGAGTGTTGGAGAGAGTAGGCATCCCTGACGCACACCGATTGTTGTTCTGAATCAGTTTCCGATGGCGCTGTTGTGGAGGACTGCACTGGTAGCCTTGTCATACAGACTTTTAATGACTTCAATAATTTTAGGGCTGAAGTTGTACACTCTCATGGTTGCCCACAGAGCTGCATGTTAGACTCGGTCAAATGCCTTCTTGAAGTCTACGATCACATGATATAGATGTTGTTGGTGCTGTAGGTATTTCTCGCAGATTATTCTGAGGTTGAAAATCTGTTCAGTGGTACTTCGCCCTGCCCTGAATCCTGTTTGTTCTTCAGCTATGATTTGTTCAGCTTGGGGTTTCAACCTGTTGAGTATTATTTTCAGGAAGACCTTGTTGGGATGGCTGATGAGGCTGATAGTGCTGTAATTTTCACATTCCTGAAGGTTACCTTTTTTGGGAAGAGTGATGACAAGCGACTGGGTCCATGGCGTAGGCCACTCCCCACTCAGCCAGATCATGTTACAGATAATGGTGAGTGCGTCAATAATCGCTTTTCCTCCTGCTTGAAGCAGTTCCACGGGTATGTTGTCCACTCCCGCTGACTTCCCTTTCTTCAGTGATTGCACTGCTGCCTCAACCTCTTCTTTGAGAAGTGGGAGG
The DNA here is from genome assembly GCA_036898135.1 of Oncomelania hupensis. Classification (NCBI taxonomy): domain Eukaryota; kingdom Metazoa; phylum Mollusca; class Gastropoda; order Littorinimorpha; family Pomatiopsidae; genus Oncomelania; species Oncomelania hupensis. The sequence goes on from CM072526.1 coordinate 29,604,984, forward strand.
ATTTCTTCTTCTCTGTTCTCAGGACATGCTAGAACTGATGGGTCTCCATTTTGTGTGTGGTTGTAAATGTCAGAGCAGTACTCTGTCCATCTGTCCAAGACTTCTTGTTCTTCTGTATGCCAGGCTTGCTTTGGATCGTGGAGACCTTGTGCTGTTTAACACTTGTCAGCCGCTTCACAGTCTGGTAGGCCTTGCTGTTGTTCTTGTTCAGAATGTTCTCTATTTCCTGGCATTGATCTTCTATCCAGTTAGTCTTTGCTGTGCGCATGCCTTTTCGGATGTCACTGTTGATTTTTCGGTAGGCATCAGCTCCATGCGAGGTGTTCTTTTTCTTTTTCATCTTTCTTCGTTTATCACACAGGTCCAAAAGTTCAGATGTGGTCCACAGTTTTTTCTTTGGCCGGTGCTTTCCAAGGATCTCAGTGGCGACATCTGTCATAGCGGATTTGAAGGTGGTGGTCATGGTGTTGACATCTACTTCAACAGCTCCCAAAATGAGCAGTGGTGCAAATTTCCCTCCAATTATGGCCTGAAATATTTCTGCCACCTCCGGGTCTTGCAGTTTGTCCAGGTCGACCTTCAGTGCACTTTGCTGTATTTACTCTCTTTAAGTGGAGCCGGAAAGACATCATCACTCGAGATCGTGATCACTTCAGATGTCTGCTCCTGGAAAAGTGCGTGTCCTGCCAATGTTGATGCTTGATCTGAAGCGTTTCTTGACCATGATGTATTCGATCTGGTTGTGATGCTTCCCGCCGGGTATGTGTCACGTCCATCGTCTGGATTTTTTGTGGAGACCTAGCGTGTTTGCCAGTACCAGATTGTTGTATCTGGCAAACTCCAAGAGTCTCAGACCCCTGTCATTGGTAAAGTTGTTGCAGTGGGTCCACATTTGTCTCCCCAGTTGTGGTGCGCATCTTGGCCAACCTTGGCATTCCAGTCGCCTTCAACTATGACTATGTCCTTCGGCACTTGGTCAAGGGCAGCCTGTAGATTTTCATAGAAGTCCTCCACTTCGCTGTCGTCATATAGTCTGATGTTGGGGCCTGGATGATGGTGATGTTGAAAGGGGCTGCTCTCAGACGGATGGTATTGAGTCTACTGGATACTGGGCGGTAACCCATAACAGTGGTTAGAACGTTCTTGTGGACCAAGAATCCAACGCCGTGTTCGTGCCTTTCATCTCTCCCGCTGAAAAAAGCTTTTAGCCGTTGTCGGTCGTTGTTTCACCTATGCCTTTCCAGCGCTGATACCTAACACGTTCCATCGATAGTGGTCCAGCTCGTGGGCCAGTTCTTCTAATTTTCCCTCCGCAGTTAGTGTGACGGTGGGTCTATTGTTGCTGAGCTCTGCACAATGGGATGCTATTACCCACTGGTCTTTCGTCAGTGGGGATCGCTAGTTAATCTCCCGGTGACTAATCTTAATGCATTTATAAGTTTACCTCCGTCTGTGTTAGGCTGGGGTTACAGAGATAAAAAGAAAATGGTAAAAGATTCACTGTCACACTAGCTCTCACACGGCTATGCAACATAGGTAGTCCAGCCACTTGTTAACAGTAAATATCACACATTTATTTCCTCTACTCTATCCAAGATCTTCTAAACATTATACTAACTTAAAAGTCCAAATATCACTTCGAATAGTTTGCTCCTTGATAGTTCTATGCAGCTACTGTCTCATCATTGGGGTAATGGTGCGTTCTGCCCAAAGGGTCAGAGTTCTGGAAGAGTGGACTATTGGTGTCCTTCGCTAACAGTTTTGGTGCACTGTTTCAATAACTTAGCTCGCTTTTAGATGAGCGGTGTTGTGTTGGATCTTCTCCTGGTTGACAGACTGGTGGGCTCTCGTAGCTCAGTGCGTGAGGCGCCAATGCAGGCCGAATGTCAGTGAAGACTTTTAATGGCCTTGTTTCTGCTCAGGCCAACGATGCCTGCTCGTCTGCAAAATATGAGACGAATTTCTGCACCACCGGTTCACTAAGGGTGTGCAGAGCGTCTCATTGAAGGTACCAATAGCCCTCATTGATAGCTCCACATATATACATATAAGCGACGGACATTCTGCTAAGTCCGTGGTCCACTGGAATATCCAACATAATTCCTATACATATATAGATATAAATCATGGCTAACTACACACATAGAGAAATAATTAATACTATACACATTCTCCGGTACAGCCACTGGTCTGCAATAATACATATAGGCTAAACAACAGTTGGTCCATAAGGGGTACTTTATGGCGTCACTTGGTCAGGCAGGGTTTGACTAACCTTCACAATTCTAAACATGTCAAACTTCGCAAACATACTACAGCAATAATATCAATGCATCGCGATGAAACAAAAGATAGATCATTTAACTTTTTGACAATGTCAGGCTGTGGCTAACTAGGTTGAATAGAATTTCACCAGTTCCTGGTTTTAGTCTTCAAGTAGAGAAATCTTCAGAGCTTAGCTCCTTCCTCGATGCAGTTCGAACAGAGAATGACTGTCTATCTATGTGGCCAGCCGGAAGCCCGGGAAATCTAAACCACAAGAGGCTTACTCTGGCGTGGGGGGTGGTACCGGCTATACGTAAGCTGAATGAGGTCACTGCCTAACTGAGCCAGCATCAGCGTACATATGCTTAGCCCACAGTTGACTTTCGTCGTCTTCTGCACCGCAACGTTAATTTACAAGGTTACAGGCTGACTATGTAAAGCGAGAAGTCTTGTGCTGTGTTATACTGTTCCTCTTATCACAGTTAAGGCCCGGTCACACCGCAAGAACTTTGCTGGAGCGTTCCTGGAGCGGTGAAAAAAAATAATTACCGCTCGTTACCGTTCACCAGAAGTTGGCCCCCGTTAAGGCAACGCCGTATACGCTCAGCCACCGCTTATGGTCCCTCCTACCGCTCCGAAAGTTTTGAGCTGCACAAAATATTGCGAGCGGTGAGGAGTGGGCAATTTTCCGCTCCGCCAAAGTTCACCACCGCTCCAACAACGCCCAGTCAAAGTTTGGCACCGCTAGACGCAAGTTCGTGAACGCTTGGTTCCGCTAGGCCAACGCAGAAATCTTGAACGCTGGACCACCGCTGCTTCGCCAGCTTTGCCCGGGCGGTGATTAAACGTTGCACAAACTTTGGTGGAGCGGTTGTAAGCGTTTTACGAGCGGACACGGGATTGCTGGAACGGTGTCTGGCGTTGAAGCAGCGATCCATTGCGGTGATGAACTTTGGTTTGGCGTTGATATGGAGGTGTCGGAGCGGGATCAGAATTTGGCTATAAATACGGGGAGAAATGGACCTGGAGCCCATTTGGAATCGAGCTGCCGTTGAGTGCAGACCTCATTTACATCGAATTTGCTCAAAGTTACAGTAAAACTGTACTACCATGGATGCTGAGAGACTTGCTATGATTGGTGCACTAGTCCAGCAGCAGAATCAGAACCTCCTCAGATTGCAACAAGCTGTTGACAGAAGGAGAAGAGAGAGAGAGAGAAGAAGGAGAGACAGAGTTGTGTGGGTCAGACAGTGGATTCTGAGAAGGCCTGATCATGGACTGTATGACAAGCTGATGGTGGAGCTGAGGAATGAGGATCCACGAGCCTTCCAGCACTTCATGAGGATGCCACCAGCCATGTTTGATGAAGTTGTACAGAGGCTGACCCCCAGATTGACAAAGCAGGACACCAATTACCGAGCAAGCCTGGAACCTGGTCTCAAAGTGGCAATCACCTTACGGCACCTACGGCACCTGGCCTCTGGTAACACCTACAGAAACATGCAATACGCCTGGAGGGTTCCCCACAACACCATCAGTGTGGTAGTCAGAGAAGTGGTAAAGGCCATCATTGAGGAGTACACAGATGAACTCGTGTTTTGCCCAACAACTGAACAAGGATGGAGAGACCTGGCTGACCAATGGTACCAGAGATGGCACTTTCCCCACACAGTTGGTGTCATTGATGGCAAGCACGTGGCCTGTAAAGCTCCTCGTAACTCTGGCTCAGGATTCTACAACTACAAAGGCTTTTACAGCGTGATCCTGTTTGCCATGGTGGATGCTGACTACAAGTTCACCTACATTGTCATTGATCTATCAGGCAATGGCTCATCCTCAGACGCTCAGATCTACAATGAAAGTGATCTCCATAGTGGGCTGTACCAGAACAGGATTCATGCCTTTCCTCAGCCAGATCCCCTACCCAATGACAATCAGGATGTGCCTTACTTCATCATCGGGGATGACGCCTTCTCACTGCGGACCTACCTCATGAAGCCGTACAGCACCAGAAACCTCACCCATGAAGAGCGCATCTTCAACTATCTGCTTTCCAGGGCAAGACGGGTTGTGGAGAACGCCTTCAGCATCCTGGCCAACAGGTTCCAGATTCTGTTCACCACCATGCAACATCACCGTGAAACTGTCAGAACCATCGTGAAAGCTTGCTGCATCCTCCACAACCTGATGCGCACCCGCTTCCCAGTGGTCCAGAACAGACTTGTGGACCGTGCACAACCAGATGGGAACCTGCAGCCTGGGGCATGGAGAGAAGGGCGGAACTTGGAGGACACTATCGTTGTGCAAGGCCCCAACACAGCCTCACGTGATGGGAAGAGGCAGCGAAACCTACTCAAGCATTGGTGCAACTCCCCATCAGGATCAGTGGATTGGCAGGAGAGAATGGTGGCTATCAACTGAACACTGTGCTGCTGCCTTTCCTTCTCCAGCCTTCCTCTTCTTTTGTCCACGTGGCATGATGATCCGTTCAGCTCTGTAGTCAAAAGCGGTATGCCGCTAACCAACTTTAAACCCCCGCCGAGCCAACGCCCGCATGCGCAGAACGCCGCTCTATCAACGCTCGCGTCACCGCTAAACCAACGCTCGCTAGCGTTAAGCCAACGCTATAGCAACGCCGGATTCAGCGGTGCACCGCTAAGGCAACGCCCGTGTTTTCGATTTTTTTCCCATTTTGTGCGCGGTGACGAGCGTTGTCGAAATGCGGTCCCCCCTCCCTACCGTTCAAGGAACGCTCCAACAAAGTGCGGGCGGTGTGACCGGGCCATTAGGGTCCTGACCTTCCAGGTTCCTATGACGATGTTGTTTCTGGTGCGGATCTTGCTAAGTTGTTCATCAGTAGCACACTTATCACCTCCGTCCTATCTATCTATCTATCTATCTATCTATCTATCTATCTATCTATCTATCTATCTATCTATCTATCTATCTATCTATCTATCTATCTATCTATCTATCTATCTATCTATCTATCTATCTATCTATCTATCTATCTATCTATCTATCTATCTATCTATCTATCTATCTATCTATCTATCTATCTATCTATCTATATTTGTCCCCTATATATGTAACTTCAGTAATTATGAGCTATGATTATTTGCTGAGAAGGTAATTAGCTTCAGCAATGCTGATGTTACTGATTCATTCGTTGTTGTAAATTGATATAGTAACTGCTTGTTCAGATTTCTGCATATAATAGTATTTTTGCCCAGCCGTTAAGTGATTTTATTTCAAATGCAATATCTCTTCTTCTTCTTCTTCTTCTTCTTCTTCTTCTGATGATGATGATGATGATGATGATGATGATGATGATGATGATGATGATGAAGATGATGATGATGATGATGATGATGATGATGATGATGTTTTCGCTGAGAAGGTAGCTCAAGATTAACATGCATGGGTGACAAATATATTTTTATTTTTATTTCACGCTTCTTTTTTTTTTCTTGTAAAAGGGGAAAGACAAACCAAATTGTTAATGAACATGCATGTTACTTGCACAGGACCAATTTAATTTGCTGCAAAGTATTGCGAAGTCGGATTTAGACTTTCCCTAATAATGACAATGACTGATAACAAAAACACATGGTTTGTGAAACTATAGGAACCGTAGGTAGACAGAAAGATGTGTATAACACTGGAAGCTAGTAATCGTATCTTAGGCAACGTCAAACCAATAATAATAGCATATATAGCTTACCCGGATCCTTAATAGATAAAATTCTGCAAATGAGACAAAACCTGGTCTGAAACAATACTGCTAGGACTAAGAGAGCCATAGCTCGACAGTACCCGAGTGTTCACCGTGTTGCAGTGGAGCATCTGTTGTAGTACCTTAATACATGTTTTTTGTGGCGGATCCCAGAGTTCTTTTCTACTTTTAATCAAACCTGTCAGTGGAGTATCGATTTTAGTTGCAGAACTGCTGTTTATGATCCGCTGTAGATTAACTGTGCAGCTGCCGCTTCAATGAGCAGTCTCTGCATACCTGTTTACATTGTCAGTCGGTTTCTTTCTTTTGAGTTTTAACTTTTCTGTCTTTCTGGCTGTACCAGTCTTTCTGCTTCTTCTTCTTCTTCTTCTTCTTCTTCTTCTTCTTCTTCTTCTTCTTCTTCTTCTTCTTCTTCTTCTTCTTCTTCTTCTTCTTCTTCTTCTTCTTCGAGCGAGTATAAATCGTGGACGTCTGTGCACGTATACATTCCATCGCCCGGACTTTAAAGATCCTGACGCTCATGTCCTGGACCGGTGAGTCCAGAAACATAATACACCCAGCTATCACTATGCTCTAATTCCCCTTCTCCTGGGTGGCGCTGCTCTTGCGGCTGCTGACAAAGTAATCCGAACTTCGGGCGCATGGGTGACCAATAAAATCACAAATGTCAAATAAACAAAACAATATAAAAAGGTTACTCTGCGTCTTCTCTCTCTCTCTCTCTCTCTCTCTCTCTCTCTCTCTCTCCCTCTCTCCCTCTCTCCCTCTCTCTCTCCCTCCCTCTCTGTCTCTCTTTCGGACGCACAGCACACAATTATTTGTAATTGTTGTAGAACAGTGTCTCCTTGTAATTGCATAAGGACAATAAAAGTTTCTTGTTCTTGTTAATGGCCGAATTTTCAAGGGTTTGACTGGCAGTGTGAACGGAGCTTACAACATGCATTTTCACACTCTTTTTAACACAGAATGCGCTTTTGAAGCATCTCAGAAACACATGTTTAGTGATCATATATCTCGCAGTGCGAGCTACTGCTTTTTTAAGAATTGAGGTTGAAATATCAATGTCTTTTAAACAGGACATCATGCGCTTTTAATTCATTTTAGAAATACAAGTTTATTGATCAGATGTTCGTGTACAGTATGGTGGGTTTGACTGTCAGTGCGAACGGTTTGAGCGTGAAATTTTACTTTCTATTAAAACAGCCCGAGCCTTTAAATCCTGTCTCTCAGTTTACACACTGACTGATCTGTCAAGGCTGCGCCAATGTGTGCATGTGCATTTGATCTGGGGCGCAGCAGTGCAAAATGTTTTAATCAGTGTCCCCCCATTTTCGATAATCGATTCAAATTCCCCAGCCTTCAACATTTAACTACTTTTTGCGCCAGCTGCTCTCCCACTCCCAATTCACTCAACTCTCGTCACACTCCCGCTTTCTCGCCTTTGTTTATACCTGTCTTTGTCCACCATGACCCCTCCTCCCTTCCTACCTCCCTCCCCTCTCCCTCTCTCTTTCCATCTCCCTCCCTTGCTCCATATCTCTTTCTCTCTCTCACACACACACACACACACACACACACACACACACATGCAAACAAGACGACGATTTGACATGCTTAAACCTAATTAATTGCGTAATATTTTAGTAAAGGAAAAAGTTGGAAGACTTTATTAGCTAGGTAATCATAATCAAATAGTGTCTTATGTTTTCAATAGATAGATAGATAGATAGATAGATAGATAGATAGATAGATAGATAGATAGATAGATAGATAGATAGATAGATAGATAGATAGATAGATAGATAGATAGATAGATAGATAGATAGATAGATAGATAGATAGATAGATAGATAGATAGATAGATAGATAGATAGATAGATAGATAGATAGATAGATAGATAGATAGATAGATAGATAGATAGATAGATAGATAGATAGATAGATAGATAGATAGATAGATAGATAGATAGATAGATAGATAGATTGCATTCTTAAATTTGTGGTTGGCCATAAATACTAAGCATCCTGGATCATTTATATTTCATTTATCCCTTGTTATTGCCTTAGCGATCGCCTGATTTTATCAACCAGTTAAACATTATCGAATTTTATTTTGGTATTGCCATCGAGCGCTTGCGAGATAGATGTCAACAATGCTGAAATACGAAGTAGAGTCTTGATCTTAGTCCAGTGATTATTGATTTCAGAACAATTGGACAGTGTTGTAGTCATTTAGCATATACGTTGGAAGACATCTACAATGACAGACTGTATTCATGCATAGTTAGTATTTAATTACTCTTGCTGTATGTTCATCAGATTAACTTGAAATTGTACTGATGGCGTGCCTTGTGATCCGTATAGGGTTGGCTTGTATTAGTGCACAAGTCTGTATTGCAGTGACTATGTAGACTTGTTGGCTGATGGTTATAGTTATTACTACAATAACTATCCAGGGTCTTCCCATAATGATAATATAAAGCTCAGTTTATGGTGACTCAAGAGACTTCTTAGGTCTTTGTTTTATTACTATTAGTATTATTGTGTAGTTTGTATAGATTCCTCTTATTTAATAGTAGATTTGTATTAATATTTCTTTTTTTGATAGTGTGGTATTACTGTTTAATACAACAGTATCGTACGATGTTGTCTTGCGGTACTTCATAACCTATTTGAACGCTATTGTTCTGTAAAGACAATATTACAAAAGTGAGTGATGCCTTATGTATCGTTTGACTTAGTAAGCCTAATCTTAACCTTTGCCTTCAAGATTAAACTGGAGTCTCAAGTAACCGTTGGATTAGGAATTGAACCCATTGTATTTGTAGAGAGAGAGAGAGAGAGAGAGAGGGGGGGGGGAGAGAAAGGGAGAGATTTGGGGGTATTAATAGTAAACAGTAAAAGTCAGTCACTGTAATATCTCTGTTACTGTTCATGGTTTATTTTATTCTATTTCACATGTGGCCAGTGTTTTACTTTTACACTCGAATTTTTTTTTTACATTAAAAAACACCGGGAATGTGTGTTTCGTCTTTAGAGCTATAAGTACTGTGTTCTTTTATTGTTATTATATTTTATCTGTAATTTATTATATTTATGCCCGCTTCTTAAACTTCCTTTTAAATTGCATTTCACTGATAGCACTGTTAAGGTATTTTCAATTTACTGCTGTCCATGCTTTTAAGTTAAAATTCAATTTGCCTGTAGCGGTAAAAGTACAAGCCACTGCTATGCTTAAGGTAGGTTAGAGTTGTTGGTTTTATCGGCACGAGTTAATCCTAGCGGTACACAAAGACTTAATCCGATAGCTCTTTGCCGTAGGGATAATCCCCAGCCTTAAGTAAATATTTTGTGAGCCAGTCAATGGGAGCGGACCATATACACTTCTACAGCCTTTGTCCTGATAGCTTTAAAATCCCTTTCTATTGTATGTAGTACACGGAACAAAATTTAAAGTTCTTTTGTTCCAACTGCTTGAGAACTTTTTTTTCTGTTATATAATAAAGTTGTGGCCGCGTGGTCCAAGGCAGGACTAACTTGCCTTGTCCACAGGCTAGAAACCAATGGCACCTGACAGGTGTGGGATTGATCCAACATCTAATCGCTATCTTTCTCCGAATATCATTTACTTTCGACTCGGGCAATGTCTCGGGAGTTTTCTCCGGGTACTCCGGTTTGCTCCCCCAGCAACATTTCAAAACACAACTAATATTAGGTAGGTTGGGTTTGGGCGCGCCACAGGCTGCGACTACGCCTTCTCCAGGGGAGGCGGCTCAGAATTTCCCAATAAAAATTGACAATATTAAGGTGTCAAAAATGAAAATAAAATTTAATAATGAATTGTGTAGACTAGTAGTAACAAGCGTTCATTTCAGCTGTGCCATTATTTTAATACATCTATTTCAGTTTCCATTTACATCAGTTTGTTGTTAAGGGAGCACTAAGGTCTACGTTTAGTTGTTCTAGAAGATCTAGTTAGTTTTCTATAGTGTTGTACGAACGTCGTGGCAGCTTTTCGTTATGTTGATATAGCGTTTTCATTAATAATAATAATAATAATAATAATAATAATAATAATAATAATACAGGATGCTATATACGCGCCTTTCCCCAAATCAATCAGGCTCAAAGCGCGGCGATCTATACCAACCTACACTACATGTCTAAACGGAATGAAGTTGAAAGTTGACTTGTTAAGATAGTACTTGAAATGTTTGACTGAGTAGTAGAACTAGTTCAGTTAACATTGCACGAACTTCGAAGTAGCTTTTCACTAATAATTATGTAAACATTTCTGCAGTAGTACATAACTATATTTAACACATAGTTTAGCATTAGTCTTGTTTTGCGTTCAGTTAACTAGCACAATTTGTATACATTACTTTGCAGCACAATTAGATTATTAACGGACCACTGTCTTTTTCATATTTTTAGAGGACTTTACTAAGATTAGCTAGTAGAGCCGTTAAGCCTATGTTCTTTAAAGAAAAAAAATCTGTACTCCGGAGAGAGAGAGAGAGAGAGAGAGAGAGAGAGAGAGAGAGAGAGAGAGAGAGAGAGAGAGAGAGAGAGAAAGAGAGAGAGAGAGAGAGAGAGAGAGAGAGTCTAGCTCTATGGATAATGTAATGAGTAACATTTTATACACGTTATAGCACCAGTTGCTCAAATCCTTAAGTTAAAGCAGTGTTTTCAGACTTTTTATGCGGTTGCCAGGATTGAGTGTCAGCATAGTACTAGCACTAGTACTTACTGCCACAACGGAATTAACATCACGTTTTACTGTAACAACCGCTTGCCGTGTTTCCTAATCCATTACTGTTTTGATTCAGAACTATAAAAGATGCAAAAGGGCAAAAAATCTTTATTCGATCGGTGGCTTACATACTGCTCAGCGAGTGAAATGTGAATTGTTGGAGGCTGTGTTGTGGGATTGTTTTTTCCCCAAATGTGGCTTGTGGCACTGAACTGGTTATTTATGTGGCATTCCATCGGTGGGATGGTGGTTCTGTATCTGAGATGATTCTTAACGAACTGTTGGTTATTATTGAAATCTCCATTTTAACTTTAAGTTGCTGTCGGAACTCTTGCAAATATATTTGAATCAACTCGCCCTGTTGATTTCCCTGTCTTGTACGCTGATGTCTGGTTTGAGATTAATTTTGTCCAAATTGTGGCTTATTTTTCACAACCCGCCCAGTGAAATCTCCAGTTTATGCTTTTCGGAACGATGGCTTGTACTAAATAACTTATCTTGTGGAATTCCAACATTAGTATTAAAAAAATTGTCCCACCACTGTGGAGTATTTTTACAACTGGGCCTGTGAACTTGCCATCGTAAGGTCCTGTCCAGACTGTGGATTTATACTGAACATCTCTGTCAATTTCCCAGTTTAGGATGGCGGGCTCGCGCTCCACCTGATGAATTCAGTGACTATTCAGATCAGTCAGTCAGTCAATGAGTGTTTAGCCGTGGATTATCACCATGGCGACCATTCTGGGATGTTTTGGACGCAGGTACTGCTCTGTATAGACTGAGATAACGCAAAGGCTGGGACTAAACCACTGACAGTACGTTTTGACTTGGGACTGCTGTTATTGTGTAGGACAATTTGTTTAGGGCCGCTTCATGCGACCACGGGTCAATTTGTGTTGGAGAGAGGACAATACAAGGTGCATGTTATGGAGAGAGAGAGAGAGAGAGAGAGAGAGAGAGAGAGAGAGAGAGAGAGAGAGAGTGGGATGGAGACGTCAGACACTGGACCATGCGATGAAAAGCTTAGCTGATCCTCACCACATAGACCCGAACGGTCCTCTAGTTTTTTAAGGTACAGAAATGTGTGATTAGTTGCCTTGTTGCAGCTTAACCTTATTCTAAGTCCGTGAACGCATTCATCTGCAAACTGCACTAGGGTCGCCGCGATTTTCCACCAAGAACGTCTTGGAGAAGCGAACTAAAAAGTCGGATTGGAAACGATTTTACAATGGGAGAAGGGAAAGGAGAATGGAAAGAAGAAGTGCTATGAAGATAAATGGAGGAACGGAAAACAAATGTTATATTTGTTTAAAATTAAAATCTCTCTCTCTCTTTCTCTCTCTCTCCCTCCCTCTCTCTCTCTCTCTCTCTCTCTCTCTTCCTCCCTCCCTCTCTCTCTCTCTCTCTCTCTCTCTCTCTCTCTCTTCGCACACACATACCCAAAAACACTTTGGGACAGGGGGTGCCCAGGAAGGGGTCGGCATTGTAGACTGACAGATATGTAGTGGGAGCGAGAGAGAGAGAGAGAGAAGAGGAATAATGTGGACTGGACTCTGGAACAAGTTGGAATGAGGGATTTATTTGTCGAGGAAATGATAGAAGAATGGGAGGAATAGGGAGAGGCTGAGTATGTGGGGCCGGTGAGGTTGGATAGGGAAAGGGTTGGCTAATCTCCTATGCATGCTCAATCCACAGATGACGTTGTGCCACGGTAGTTCGCTCGGCCGCAAGACCCGGGTGGATTAACAGTTTGAGAGAGAACGGTGGGATAGGAAGGAAGGAGAGAGAGAGAGAGAGAGAGAGAGAGAGAGAGAGAGAGAGAGAGAGAGAGAGAGAGAGAGAGATGCTGCTTCTCTGTAACAGATAGTAGGCCTAAAATATTTTTAAAATCCAGTTGTCATTGTATACCCCTTTTAAATCTTCGTCTGGTCTTGATACACATGTGCAATAGTTCTACACCTCGAGACACCGGAAACATCATCATCATCATCATCATCATCATCATCATCATCATCATCATCATCATCAATTAAAGAAAAGACTTTACAAGTAATATATATATATATATATATATATATATATATATATATATATATATATATATATATATATATATATATATATATATATAAGATTAATATTAATCGCTTATTGGCAATTCAGCCTACATGTACATCGAGAAGGAGCAATTCAATTTTTTTTCTCATTTCGCCTGTCCTGCCCATTATTAGAGATATGGAAGTATTAGAGATGATAGGTTTAGGTAACTGTCATATCCCAGATCCGCTTTGAAAGGTTTTGAGGAATCTTTCAGAACCACACGCCCAACCCTTCCTTCTCCCCCACCCAACCCATTCTCTCTCTCACACACACACACATCCACACACACACACAAACACACTCCCACCCACCCACCCACACACACACCCACACACACACACATACCCTCACACTTTCTCACTCTCCCTCCTACTTGTTCTTCGTGTTCCTGATGATTGTCGTCGTTCTCCTCCTCTTTCTCCTCTCGTCTTCCCCCCCCCCCACGCCCCCTTCTGTTCTTGCTCCTCCTCATTGTATTTATTAGCATCATCACGTACTACCACCACCCTCGCCACCATCGCATCAACAACTGTTGGACCACTCCCATGCTATCGGTATCAGTATTGTCTGATCCAGATTTCATTGTTTAAGCTTGATCATCTCCTGTAATCTGGTCACAGCAGGCATCTAATTAGTCCCAGATAACCGACCTGCAACGCGATGTCAAGTTTGTATGGTAATCTCTAATGGCTAGATTGTAACTTAATCTTTGGTAAGCTCCCAGTGTCGCATCAGAACAGTTGTTCTCTCTTGTTGTTCGTTTTCCCCTTTGACTATTAACGAAAGCAGTAGATTTTATTGTCAGGGTGAATTGCTGTACACTGTGAACGAAAGTTATAAAGAGAGAATGAATAGCTAAGCAAAATAATTCTCAATTGCTGAGGAAATGAGGAACTTCACAGGTATGTTAGGATAACAAACAGTGATTTCTTTGATGTTGACTGTGACGTGGGTTTCTTCGTGCGACATGCATTCTTCCTGGCGGTATTGTAAAATGCATTAAATACGTATTATTGTTGTGAGAGGCACGCTAAGGAGACTAGGTTTTAGGAATGCACAACTGAAAGCATCTCACGTGTGCGTGTGTGGGTAAGGGGGGCGGGTGAAAGGGATGAGGTGATACAATAAGCTGTGTGGATAATCTGATCGCAGCACGTAGTTTTACACTAAGCTCTGTCAGCTGCAACAGACTAAATAAATACCTTACGTTTATCTGTGATCATTTGCCGGTATGATGATGCGTTCTTGTGTAGCGCCATCTCAGAAAACATGCTCATCCTTCTTTAAATAACAGATTACGTTTGTCATCTACGGTTTTAATTAAAACCTTACACTTCACACTGTTTTAAGACCTTACTTTTCACACTGTTTTTTGTTATGAATACTAATTTGTACAACCAACCATTTGTCTTCTGAAATCATAGTAAATAGCAGGCCTACTACTAGTCGATATCATCAAGTAAATCTAAGATTATATTTTGTCATTTAATACCTTAATAAACTGATCCAAGCTTAGAAAATTTATCAGATCACAAAACTATTTAATCTTTTCTTTTTCGAAAGCGGATTTGAAAGATGACAGTCTGTAACTTATCATCATCTCTAATACCTCTAATAATGGGCGGACAAGCACAATTATAAAAAAAGAGTATTTCCGTTTCTCAATTTTCATGTAGGCTTAATCGCCAACAAACGATGAATATTCATCTTTATTAATAAAAAAAATTGCAAAAAATCTTTCTCGACAGTTAAAGAAATGAAAACGAAGTTCACTATGAAATAAAAGATAAAAATGTTTGTCTTCAGGCGAATAAAATATATATGTGAAAAAAAATCTAGTAATAAACGATAAAAAATCTGTTTTATGACAACTGAATACATGAGGAAAATAAGTCTTTTCCAATTAATAAATAAATGAAAAGGAAAAAGAAAAAGGCCAGAAGGAACAAACGAAAGAAGATATTTATCGACGAATAAATTTAAAAAATGCGACTCTCTTTCCCCTCCCTCCTTCCCTTTGTCTCCCTCTATCCCTCCCTCTCTCTCTTTCTCTCTTCCCCTTACTCGCTCCCTCCTTCTCTCTCTCTTCCCCTCACTCTCTCTACCTCCCTCTATCCCCCCCCCTCACACTCTCTCCCTCTCTCTCTCCCCCTCACACTCTCTTCCTCTCTCTCCCCCTCATTCTCCCTCCCTCTCTCTCCCCCTCACTCTCTCCCTCCCTCTCTCTCTTCCCCTTACTCTCTCTCCCTCCCTCTCTCCCCCTCACTCTCTCCCTCCCTCTCTCTCTCTTCCCTTCCCTCTCTCTCTCCCTCCTTCTCTCTCTCTTCCCCTTACTCTCTCTTCCCCTTACTCTCTCCCTTCTTCTCTCTCTCTTCCCATCACTCTCTCTCCCTCCCTCTCTCTCTCTTCCCCTTTCTCTCCCTCCTCCTCTCTCTCCCTCCCTCTCTCTCCCTCTCATTCTTTCTCTCCCTCGTTCTCTCTTAGCACTTAAGTTAAAGTGTATGATATAAATTAGGTAATGTTTATGTGGTGTAGTTGGCTTAGTGTATGTCATTGTTTTTAGTACTCTTTAAGACCTTCAACTAAGCCTAGATAAGTTGTGCCTTAAAGTTGAACTTTGATGAGTTGTTTGTGTGGCTTGGAATGAAAAAGTGCTTTGGACGCCTGTGCGCTATACGCTATATATGTTACTATAGCAACATATTTTTCAGATATATTTTGATTGATTTTTGAATGCATTGCATTGGAGTTGAACTATGGTTTTGTTAGGAATTGGGGTCTGGACGTGCTAAAACAAAAGTGAGCCTTTGCAAGCAAATTTGGGCCTTACTACATATTTAGCGTGTAGCAATATTTGATGTTTTTAAAAAAATTGAAATGTAATTTAATTGATTGGGGTCTAAACTTTTGTATGCCGGTAATATCCAGGCTAGTATTGTATGGACCAACCAAGATTTAAAAGTCTTTGTTCAAGATTAACGACTACTGTCCCCATTTTTCTGATCTGGCATCGACGTTCAGAACGCTACTTTGTGTTGGGGCATAACTCTCGATTTGAAAAGATAGGAAACATGGTAATTTGTGCATACACAAACCTAAACGTATAACTTTTTCCAAGGAAACAAGACCACAGACTGTCTTTAAAATAATCCTTGTAATAGAGGCAATGAGAATAACATTTATAATGATGATGGCGAGGAGGTGGGTAAGTTTGAAGTTGGGTTTCTCCAATTACTGTTTATTGCATGCGTCAAATGGTGTTCCTATATGAGCAAGCCGCTGAAGAAAGCAGTGTATTGTATGGTGTTTTCTTTTATTGGAACTCTTAAACAAGTATTTGGAACGCTTGAACCTTATTCTGGTTTTTTGACGATTACAAGTTTTTCTTTTTGCTTCAATGTTTTGCAGTCGTTGAAAGGGGCTGGCAATAGCAACGACGGCATTGACGAGGACGACGACAGCATGTTACCCAAAGAACAACTGCAATCACAAGGCGACGGTGATCCGACCGCCCATAACCCCAGCGCCGATGTTAACAACGAGGAAGATAGTCATCCTGATATAGATGACAACGACGAAGAAGTGAACGACAAAACAGATCATGGTGATGCGAAGTCAGGAGACTCACCCATGGCGGTGATCTCCACAGCAACACCGACGACGATGACCTCGTCATCAATAACAACAATAAAACAGTTAATGGGGATGACGCCGACAGTAAGCCCAAGAAAACAGGATCCCACGCCACCTGGTATAGGTAAGTCACATTTCCCTCTGTTTCTTACCAGTTTTTGTGGTGTTCTTCTGACTTCAGTTCACACGCGTGAGTGTATGTGTATGTGTGCGTGTGTGTGTATGCATGTGCAGCTGTTATTTATTTACTCACTGTGCTTGTGTGCTTGCGCACGCGTATTTGTGTGTACAATACAATACAATACAATACAACTTTATTCATCCCAAAGGGCAATTACATTATTATGTTTATGAGGCAGCATAAAAAATACTCAAAAAATGTATCATAAACCTTTTTTTTTTTTTTTAAAACAACACAAAACAAAACAAAACAAAACAAAACAATAAATACATAAATTTAAAAAACATCACACAAGCACACACACGCGAATCAAGATCACAAGTGATATCACAGAAGTCAACAAAATTCAACAAGTTGATTAAAAAGTGCAGCCAGTACACATAGACACTAAAGGGAGACTCTCACTATATAACAAATAAGACCCCCAAAGTGCCGAAAACTAAAAGCGGTTAGTACTATTAAGAAGTCGGATTGCACTGGGAATAAAAGATTTGGAACGCCGATTTCCCTTACAGATGGGCATAGCATATCGGCGTCTGGACGGCAACAGTGTGAACTCGGGTTTCAAACAATGTTCCTGATGACTATTAAGGATGCTCCCGGTTTTCCGTAAGATCTGCTGATCACAGAAAGAAGAAAGATCTCTCTGCCTAACTCCAATAATCTTTGAGCAGACATTGACTATGCTATACAGACTGTTCCTATCCTTCACAGTCAGACCGTGAAACCAACAGATAAAAGAAAAAGTCAGCAAACTTTCTATAAAAGACTGGTAAAACAGACTGAGGATCTTTGTGTTTACAGAGAAGGATTTTAGTTTCCTAAGAAGATACATTCTTTGCTGACCACGTTTGACAAGACTGTGGGTGTTGACATCAAATTTCAGCTGACTATCAAAAACTGTACCCAAATAATGTCAACAACTTCCACATCTTCACCATGAATAACACATGGACGGACATCATCCTTCACTCTCCTAAAATCAAAAAGCATTTCTTTTGTTTTAGACACGTTCATTTCCAAAAAATTATTATCGCACCAGTTAACAAAATCAGAAAGGGCAAGACCATGATCGTTTTCCGGGCCCTGAAAAAGAGACAACAAGGCAGAGTCATCTGAAAATTTAACTAAAAACCTACACTCTTGGGTACTTCTGCAGCTGTCGGTGTACAAAATAAAAAGCAGGGGAGATAACACACATCCCTGAGGACTCCCTGTATATGTAACAGCAATATCAGAAAAACAACCATTAACACAAACTCTCTGCTGTCTATCAACCAGAAAATCCAAGATCCACAAAACAAGTTGGTCAGAAAGCCTATTTTGTCTGTGTTTGTTGACTCGCCTACCACCGTCACTTACTCGCCTCCCGCGCCACCGCTATCATCTTTATCAGCGTCATCATAATTATTATTATCATCGGCCTCATCATCGTTGTCCTTCGTAAATTGTTTATGTTACATCAGTACAACTTATGTTAATCTGATTAATAAAAATTGATGCAACAACAACAACAACAACGTTGTCATTTTCACGATTCTTCATGCATGCATTAAATTTCATTGTGCCATTACGTAACTTCGTGATATATAGGTTTGTACGCGTTCAGTATTTGTAGCTTACATTTCTGTTTCGTCACCATCATTATCTCCATCGTCATCATCACTTCCGTTATTCGTCAAGCAGCGAATTTTCAACGTGTCCTATTTTATTTGATTTATTTCATTTGAGGCCTGTACATATGGTGATCTTAGATCAACAACAAGGAAAGCATTTGTTTAACATTAACATTGTAACAACTTTACCTTATTGTAGAGTCAATTCGTGATATGTATTACGTCGACGTCCAATTTTGAAGGTAAATATTGCCTTTCGTCTCGCACAGGCTAGGAAGAATTGTGTGACCATTATTTTTACATTCTGTCAATTTAGTTTAACAAATCGTAACTAAGTATGCATTTGTTATTTATCGTGGATCTGGCGACTTCCTTCTTTTTCTTTTTTTTTAGTTCAATCAAAAGCACGAGTAATGTATTTTTTTAAAAAGTTTTGTTTTGTTTTGTTTTTTTTACGTGACAGCTTAGTTAATATGGTGCTGTTCACATTTAACAACTTTTAGCAATTAAAGATAAGACACGTTTCTTGTGTTACTTATAATTCATGACAAAAGTTCATCTTGCAGTTACTGATAAAATGACACACGCTTAGTGCTGTCGTGTAATGTCAAAATAAAACAAGTCCAACTTTGTCAAAAATGAGATGTTGACATCCTCATAGAGAACACGCTGAGACGCATCTTTACTGTTAATGTTTAAAGTCAGGTAACCTTTATAGTTGCTAGAGCCAGACAAGTCAGTCAGCAAATCACAGAAGAAAATGTTGATTTTGTTTTCGAAAGTAACGTCCCTGGACTGGCTTTGCTTTATCATCACACGAGTGGGTTAGTTACATTAATTAAAACCTCAGGGAAGTCTTTAGTGCGTGACACAATCTCCCTACTAACAAGAACGGTCTATTAGCATTATTAGTATTTCTGACGATTATCCGTGATACACTCAAAGTGCGCTCCCTTGGCGGAAGTTATAAGCATTAATGGGCCTGACTTTCTATTTGAAATGTTGAAATGTGGCTAATGACTTGAATGACGTAGCAACGGCTGGTTGTAATGACAAAGATATGGCTACTTAGAAATGTGATGACAGTGGTTATGAGGATTATTCATTAATAAGGGCAGTACACGCAATGCCCTTTCTCTGATGGATCAGGAAGATTATACCAACATTTTGTTTTATCTCCAAGCTTTCAGATTTCAGTGCGATGACTATTTTTTTGATCGAGAATCTTCGTTTATTTATTTATTTATTTATTTATTTATTTATTTATTTATTTATTTATTATATAAAACTCTGTAGTAGCAGCAACAAGTCAAATCTTTAATTGAACAACTGGGTGATATCTCGCGCTTTCGCCAGTTCAAGGAGTTTGTCTAGGCGCTGGCGCCGTTTGATGAATGAAAAATGTTACTCGCCGTCTGGTGTTATTTGCACGTTGTGTAGTAGTATTAATTCATTCAAAATAATTAATTGCATTAATAGTGTATTATGAGCTTATAAGCTATATGTAACAGTTAGTGTTAAGGATAAGATTTAAAACTATAATCACGAATATTATTTGGACTGGAGTGACATTCATTAGTGTAGGGTTGTTGCCAACTTGTGTACCCATTCTCATTCCTTTTAATTGTGTTTGATGCATCACTATTCGTGTACCAAAGTATAGTTCAAATAATATTGAAGATGAACAACAGAGAGAGAGAGAGAGACAGAGACAGAGAGACACAGAGAGAGAATTGCGCGAGCGTATAGATCTGTTTCTTGTGAGCCCGAGCTCGCGTGTCTTTAGGCAGATTTTTTTTTGTAATATCAAAACAACTTAGTATCGTGTTATTTAATTTGTACTATTAAGATATGACAATATAATATTGCAGTTATGTTATTACTACAATGTCTAGTTTGCGTGCCCTTTATGTTGTATTTGTACGGAGTATGTTTTCATTATCTTTGTTTTATACATTTATTTATTTCAATAAACGTGACAATAATAATAATGACAATTGAGAAGTTATAGGAAAACACAAAAGGGGAACCTTAATTAAATGTCACCTATACAACAATAAATATTATAATAGATAAGTAAGGCAGACTATTCCAGAAGAATCAAAATACACATTCTATGAATGTGTAACAACATCTTTGTTTGCCTTGGAGTCTTTAATAATAAGATTGCACTCCATCATGCTTTTGCTCTTTTTTTGAGTGTTTATTTTAATGAGTCAGTCTATGCAGGTCACGTTGACCTAGCTGCGTTTAAAGCCAACGCCCGGTAATCCCCAAACTCGTTGTAATCCATGTTTAATCCCGATTTCGGGTCGCGTCTTTTGTCATTAATAAACCAGCATTTGATAGCTAATGGTAATTTATGCCTCCAGCCGTTTCAACAAACAATTTGCCGCGATATCGTAGGTCGTGAGATACAAGCAGGAAGGCAAGCGCGCGGTGAAGCTGCTCCGCATGCATGAGATAATAATAATAATAATAATACTGGATGCTATATACGCGCCTTTCCCCAAATCAATCAGGCTCAAAGCGCGGCGATATGTACCAACATACACGCTCACCTGTCTCATCCACCCTCAGACACACACACACACACACACACACACACAACAAATACACATAATCACTCGAACAGGTGGTGTAAAGGCAGGGAGATCGCTATTAAAAGACTGAAAGAAAATCGAATTTTTATATTTTTGAAATTTTATATTGACTGCGTCCAGTACCATTATTGAAGATACAGCTTTCGCTTTTTAGTTCTTTTTGTTTACAAAATAAATTGAGTTCACTTTGACCTAATAGGCAGAAAATAGGGAGTACATTATGATGACATTTTCTCTTCAGTCTTCTGTACTTTTTCCATTCTCATTTTCTTTACTCTTTTTGTATATCCGGATAATATCTTTAATAAATGCTTTCAAATTGTAGGAAATCACGACGGACCAAATGTCGCTCTACCAAATGTCGCTCTACCAAATGTCCGTCGGCAGGTCGGTCTGTCACGTTTCGTACCTCGAGAGCCACTTAACCGATTTTGTCCAAACTTCATAGGATGATTACCTGAGTTAGTGACCAGATTCCGATGCGTCGGATTTGCTCTACTTCAGAGACCAAGTACTTGCTAAACACGTTTTGCTAAGAACCAACTGCACCGTTGTATTTGTTGAATGTTGGTATCAATCATTCAGTAACAGTCCTGTTGTCGGTCAGTAGTTCGGTCCCTTGTCATCTCCATCTTCCTATACGTTTGCGAAACATTTACCCTCACAGCAGATCTACGACGAAGAATACAGAGCATGGAGATGAGGTGCTACAGGAGACTTCTGGGCATTTCCTATACCCAGCACATCACCGACGACGAAGTCCGACAGACCATCACACAAGCCATTGGACAATACGATGACATGCTCACAGTGATGAAGAAACGGAAACTCCGATGGTATGGCCACGTCATCAGAGCATCAGGCCTTGCAAAGACCATCCTGCAAAACACGGTGCAAGGAGGCAGAGAAGATGGAGAAAAATAGGTGGGAGGACAGCATTTGTAAATGGACCGGTTTGTCCCTGAGCGAAGCCCTTAGGGTTGCTGAGAACAAAGAAAGATGGAGTACGCTGGTTAAACGATCATCTATGGTGCCACTACGACCTTCGGGTTACGGAATAGGATAGGACAGATCGGTCCATCGCTCTGAAGTTCACTGTTTTGTTCAAAACAAATTGTGTGCCTTATCTCAAGAATGACTGAACTTATTTTGATTATTTTTATTATACATATATACTTTAACAACTACATACTAAGCATTTTTATGGCCTTTGCACTGTCCTAAATGTCAAAGTCGCTGTGGTTCACAATTTTCTAAACATGTTTTGTGTTGGATCTCATATACTTATGTTAATCTGATAAATAAAAATTTATACAACAACAACAATATTTGGCAACCGATTTTGATTTTTTTCTCATTCTTTTTTTTGCTTGCGAGATAGTTGACATAATGTAGCATCATTCCATGTTGCAGATCAGATAGATGACATAATGTAGCATCATTCTATGTTGCAGATAGTTGACATAATGTAGCATCATTCTATGTTGCAGATATTTGACATACTGTAGCATCATTCTATGTTGCAGATAGTTGACATAATGTAGCATCATTCCATGTTGCAGATATTTGACAATGTTGCATCATTCTATGTTGCAGATAGTTGACATAATGTAGCATCATTCTATGTTGCAGATAGTTGACATAATGTAGTATCAGTCTGTGTTGCAGATAGTTGACATAATGTAGCATCATTCTATGTTGCAGCAGATAGTTGACAAAATGTACCATCATTCTATGTTGCAGATAGTTGACATAATGTAGCATCATTCCATGTTGCAGATAGTTGACATAATGTAGCATCATTCCATGTTAAAGAAAGTTCACATAATGTACCATCATTCTATGTTAAAGATAGTTCACATAATGTAACATTATTCCATGTTAAAGATAGTTCACATAAGGTATTATTCCATGTTAAAGATAGTTCACATATTATGTACCATCATTCCATGTTAAAGATAGTTCACATAAGGTACAGGGCTGAGCTTTAACGTTCGCCAACTCGCCAATGGCCCCTAAAAATAGTGTGTGGCGAGCTCGATTTGGGGTACCATTCGCCCGGCTGGCGACTTGAAAATACCGCCAGTGGTAGAGATTCTGTACCTGTACACGGACTTTTGACTTGCAATGTAAAACATAACACGCGCCAACCGCTTCTGCAGTCAGCACCGGAGACCCGTTCCGATGCATGCTAGGAAGTTAGGTAACGCTAGCAAAGCGAGGGATTTGCGAAGTAAAAATAGCCTTTTCTCGCGAGACTTTCTTCTTTCCCTCGCCGCGAAACGCTACTGCCCTGCGAGATCCTAGCCTTCATTCTCAGTCTTTTGTCAATCTCGAACGATGTGGTGCTTTTTAAGCGGTGTCTCGGAGCCTCCAGCAAAAAAAAAAGTCCGAAGAAGAAAAAAAACAGCTGAAGAAGGCACACCCAAGCTCCTTCAAGTTTTGGAACATTGAGGAGGAGGATGTCGATGATGAATAAATTATACAGTGCTTGTTTTAAAAAATGAAACAGTGATGTTGTTGAAATTTATCTTGTTTATTAGCTGCAATAGTTATACAGTTTAAAAAAAATGACCGTGCTTTCAATCAAGGGGTCTGGCAACCTGAGAAATATTTTGGCAACTTCAACTTCCCAGGTGAGGAGCCCGGCTGGCTCCTTAGCCTGGCTTGCTAAATCTCAGCCCTGAGGTATCATTATTCCATGTTAAAGATAGTTCACATAATGTACCATTGTTCCATGTTAAAGATAGTTCACATAAGGTTCATTATTCCATGTTAAAGATAGTTCACATAAGGTATCATTATTCCATGTTAAAGAAAGTTCACCTAAGGTACCATTATTCCATGTTAAGGATAGTTCACATAATGTACCATCATTCCATGTTAAAGAAAGTTACCATAATGTACCATCATTCCATGTTAAAGACAGTTCACATAATGTACCATCATTCCATGTTTTCATTTTGCTTTTTTGGGATAAACGTCGCCAAAAAATTAACTTTTTTGAAAAGGCTTGTTTATAGCAAATATGTAATAGTGCGTAAAAATAAATTTAAATGGCTTGCCATCTTGTTCCACTCGGTAATTAAGATGATAATAATAATAATAATAATAATAATAATAATAATAATAATAATTATTATTATTATTATTATTATTATTATTATTATTATTATTATTATTATTATTATTATTATTATTATTATTATTATTATTACTATTATTAACAGCGTACGTTTCTCCTGCAATTCTGCATGACGAGGATGAACAGGGAGGGACATGGTCCCATGTTGCGGAGTAAAGAAGGAACCCCTTCACCCTTCATGTAGGACATAAAATTAATGATGCGAATCTCGAGTGATGATGAAGGGGTTTGGATAATAAACCGACAGCTTAGCGGCTTTTTGCTAAATTCGAGTGAACAGGTCATCCAAAAGAAGACCCGGATCAGGAGTTTAGGCACGGGTTTGTGACTGGGTCAGCCCTTTGTTGAAGGATTATCGCCCTTTGTGTCAAGATAATGGTCTTTGTCAGGGAGAGGTGAGGGGGATAACTTTTATGACAACATAATACTCTTCCAGAGGGTAATAACCCATTGTGGAATAACCCCTTTTTTTAGTTGGAAATACATTGTTATGTCATTATTTTACATCATTGTGTTTGCTCGCGCAGTAGGTTTGTTTTACCGTTGATATAGACCCCTAATCATTTTGTTATTACCGTTGCAGCTTTCTCTAAAACAAGTTATAGGACTTGTTATTATTTTGTCACGCCAACCGCTTTTATAAGCTGGACATTATTTCAAAGTTACTTATGCTTATAATAATCCTTCCAGATAAAAAACGATGGGATTAGACCTATCGGGTTGGGGTTTGGGGAACCAGTTTACATTGCAACGATTTGGATTTAAATGTAGCGTGTTATCACAAATTAAAGCAAATCCATCGGAGCTAGTTGTCACAAAATTAACATGTATGTGTCTTGCACAGCGATGCACATACTGAGACAAAAAGACTGGGGGGGGGGGGGGGGAGTCATCACAAAATCATCAGTTACAATGATTTGAATGTGCGTTTAACAACTGTTATAGTCTAAGGCTGTTTATTTCGAACTGCTCCATGCATCGGACCTCTGATATTTTATCTCTGTTTGTGTTTTGATGACTTATCACATCAGGATCCCGTAATCTAAGGACATATAACTTTTATTCACGCTAAAGACACGTCTCATCGTATTTTATACACAAATAACCATGCTTGACTGAAGTCGACTTCCTTCATTTTGTCATCCCACAGCTGCATCTGTTTTTCTTCTCCCCCATCCTCGCCGCCTTTTTTCGATTCTCTCTCCGAGCTTTTTTATTTTCTTTTTTTCTTTTCGTTTCTTTTCTTTTAGCCCCCATATCAACTTTCTTGTCTTTGCTTTTCTTAATTGTACACTACAATTTTGATGCCACATTGCATGCAGAAAGACTGTATGAGAGATTACAAAAATGTAGTGTGAGCGTTCGGATTTAACTCTTCCGAACCTAAGAGGATATTGGTGATTTGGTTGCGCGTTTTTAGATGGCTCACGGAGGAGAAAGGGAGAGAATGAAAGGGAGTTTGGGGAACGCGAGATATAGGGGGAGAAGAGTGGGGGCGTTGAGAAGGGGGTAGAAGGGTGTGAGACAGACAGACAGACAGAGAGAGATGAGCAGGAGATATAGAGAAGGGATTGGGATGGGGGAGAGGTTTATAGAAAGTTCGGGGAAAGGGTTAGGAAGTTTATAGCAGCTGTATGACAGAACAAGTTGTCAACTACACTAATAAAGGATTACTGCATGCTTTCTTTTTAGTTTTATTTTTGCTATGAAGAAAAGGATTGGAGGAGGATATAGCGTGAAGGAGGACAAAATAAGTGACAAAAAGAGAGGGGGAGAGGGTATGTGTCCTCTTTGCGGTTTGTGCGTGTAAGCACGCATGGCTGCGGACTGGTTTTCTAATAATCGGCTTTAGAATTCAACCTCCATCCCTTTTAACCTCTACTGTTCTCTTCGCATCAACCTCCATCCCTTTTAACCTCTACTGTTCTCTTCGCATCAACCTCCACCCCTTTTAACCTCTACTGTTCTCTTCGCATCAACCTCCACCCCTTTTAACCTCTACTGTTCTCTTCGCATCAACCTCCATCCCTTTTAACCTCTACTGTTCTCTTCGCATCAACCTCCATCCCTTTTAACCTCTACTGTTCTCTTCGCATCAACCTCCATCCCTTTTAACCTCTACTGTTCTCTTCGCATCAACCTCCACCCCTTTTAACCTCTACTGTTCTCTTCGCATCAACCTCCATCCCTTTTAACCTCTACTGTTCTCTTCGCATCAAACTCCATCCCCATCCTTCCTCTCTCTTTGGTAATTCAACCTCCATCCCTTTTAACCTCTACTGTTCTCTTCGCATCAAACTCCATCCCCATCCTTCCTCTCTCTTTGGTAATTCAACCTCCATCCCTTTCCTTTCCCTTTTGATAATGGTACTATCCTAAACCATTGTCTTTATTTCCATCATTTTCCCTTTCTTGCGGTGACTTCAGGACATCCCCTGGAGTTAGCTTACTCCGTTGTCGCATGCATCAACCAATACCAGCCCTTTTAAAACCCTTTTTGCTCCCTTTCATATTTCAATCTCCAGTTCCAACCCATTGCTCCCTGTGGGGCCGGGTAGCTCAGTTGGTAGAGCGGCATACTAGTAACCGAAAGTTACCTGGTTCGAATCCCGGATTGGCCAAAGTGTGACCATATTATTCTCCCCTTATCATCCAACTGGTTCGCTGGTGTCAGATTAATGTGACCAGTAGTCTCCTATACGCTCCGGTGTCGTGTGACTGTAATCTACAATTACCTTTACCATTGCTGCCCACTCATCTCACAACCTCACCCACCCCTCTTTCTCTTTTGTCTCTGTCTGTCTGTAGATATCTGTCTCTCTCTGTCTCTCTCCCTTCCTCCCCCCTTTCCCCTCCCCTCCCTTTCACTGTCTCCGTGTAGAAATCCAGTCTATATAGAGTACGAGTGCGAAATTGACGTGGTATCAATAGTACAATTAAGTGGAATGTGTGAGTTGTGGGTTGCTGCTTCTTTGTTCGGTAGGTCTGGCTGAACGAATCCTCAGTAAATCTTTTCGTGTTAATGTAATCTTTTATCGCATGCACTGCTCCGCTAAATCCTAGTCCGCTGCGGCACGCAACGCAGATTTATATATACATATTTTTGTGTAAATCTAATCACTTCAGCACAACGCGAAGTGCCAGCGGCACTATCGTTTTCACCATGCTGTTGGTGAAGCTGACAATGGTGTTGGTGGTGGGGATGATTGTGGTAGCAATGAAAATGATGATGATGGTGGAGTTGTTGATGATAATGACAACGACTACGAAGACGATGATAAAGATGGTGATGAAGACGATGGCAATGATGACGATGAGGAGGGAGATTAGGGGTTAGAAGAAGTTAAATTAGTGTTGTCATTATGCCACAATTATTGTTGTCGCTGGCGTTGTTTGATGATGGTAGTAATGCTGCTGTTGTTGCTGTTGCTGCTGCTCCTGAGGATGATGCTACTACTGCTATTACTAATGACGGTAATAGAAATGATAAGGACGGCGACGGTGATGACGACAATAAAATGGTTATTCCAAAAGTATATGACAGTAGTCAGCCTGTTTTCCTGTTTGATTAGTTTGACCTTTATATGCACTGTTGTTTACTGAATACAAGCCCGATCTTGGCTAGGTGGATTTTAATTTCATGTTCAGTGCTTTGTGAAAAATTAAACCGCAAAGAGGATCTAAAGAACTCGGCTTGATTATCCCCAACACACAAAAATTCAATCTGCGGGTAAGAAAATTCAATTTACCTGCAAAGTCCAGTTTTTGTGATTGTTTTCAAGGTAAGCTCTTTATTTCTAGTGCTAATCTGCTTGGCTTTATTAGAGAGGAAAGTCACAAAGGCGAATCTAAACCCCCACTTCACCCCCGCACTTCCTCATCCCACTTTTCCCTTGCCATCCCCTCTTCAATACGTATTTACCACCTACATATAACATGATGGACAAATACACACGAAGCGCTTTGTTTTCTCAACCACCTGCCTCCCCCTTCAAGTTCTCCCTCCCGTCCCCTGACCTTATTCAATAAAAAAAACAGTATTCTGAAATGCATACATTTCTTTCTTTCTTTCTTTCTTTCTTTCTTTCTTTCTTTCTTTCTTTCTTTCTTTCTTTCTTTCTTTCTTTCTTTCTTTCTTTCTTTCTTTCTTTCTTTCTTTCTTTCTTTCTTTCTTTCTTTCTTTCTTTCTTTCTCTCTCTCACCACAGTTTTTAACATCTCCCTCAATGTAGTTAACTACAAAACCGCGCTGTTAAATAAGTTCGCATTTTGGACTACTCTTGTAGTAAACATAGCCCAAGACACAACAATACACATTGATTGCTTTTGTTTACCTGATTTTACCCCCACCCACTCTCCTCTTTTCTTCCTCTCCTCTCTGCCCTTTTTGAATTCTTATTCAATATAGTATACAGTGACATACATTAATTCCTGTCCTAGTAAGCAGTGGTCTTTCATCAAAAAAAAATATTACCCATCAAAGCTTTTCAGTGTACTGTAGCATATACAGTGATCGCATTTGTTTGACTTACTTAATGATTGAATACTTATTGCATTGGACAACCATTAATATTTTAACAATCCTACGCATCATCTTCAAATCTTATTAGTAATAAGCCTAATCACGGGGGTCTATGCATTTTTACCTGCCATGAAGTAACTTTCAATTGTGTTTGTGGTTTTTAAATATCTTCTCGTCTCATTCGGCAGTTTATCAGTCGATTTATAAATTAATATCTCAAGTTTCAGTTGCAGTCAGGGTTCTTCTTCTTCTTCCGATAGATAACTACGATCTGTAACTGAGACAATTGCTGTTGTGTACAACTTATTGTCAGTTTGTCACGTGTGCACGTGTACACGTCTTGATCCAACCTGAAAGCTTCGTAAAATTGTCTTTACTTTTCGCGGTATATAGGTAGCAACGCACATTCGACGCCATTTCAGTTTGCCTCCCGTACGGAATCATTGGCTTCTCACGTCCTGTGCTTGCAACTAGACAACAGTCGCCAACGATGGTCACGGTTTTTTTTAGCAATCTTGAAAGCAACCCAATCATGTTGGCCAGGTTGAGTTCAACTTTGCAAACCGTGAGCAATGTTGGCGACTCGTGGCTAGTTGCGTGCATGTCGGCGAATCTGTTTAGTTATATTAATTTCAGTTTTATAATTAAGTCGTTTAAAAACAATAGACCACGGTCCAAATTCTGTTCACAAATTATCGCATTGATCGAATCCTTGATGGACATTAAAACGCGTCATCATACGAAGTTCAGTAGAAAAAGTTTTCCGTGGTATTAGGGCTGTAGCAGGCTTTCTTTCCAACAAAAATCAAAAGTTTACCCATCAGATATTTCCCGATGTAGTAAGGCAGTGATCTCATTTGCTCGATTGAGAGAAAGATTGATGATATGCGACTGAACCAGTATTAATACTAGCCAACATTCCCGAGCCTTAGTAAGTAAGCAGACAGGTTTTTTTTTAATTTTAAATAAAACAAAATCAAAGTTTCCCCATGAAAACTGGTCAATATAATCTAATGCACGGCAATGCAGTGATCGCATTTTGTTGAGAGATAGATTGATGATATGCGACTTAACCCATATTAATACCAACCACGATCTTTGATAATAAGCAGCATCCAATGGGCTTACTAGTACATACAGATTGTCTTTTCCCCAAGACATATTAAACGTTAACTCAGTATTGCAGTGATCGCATCTATTTGACGTTGAGTTGATTTATGAATTGATATTTAACCAGTATTGATTCTTTGCAACGTTCTCAAGCTTAATTAGTAGGTAGGCATGCATGTCTTTTTAAAAAGTTAATAAAATCTAATTTCACTGGCAATGCGGTGATCATATTTCCTGGACTGTGAGATATGTTAACCCATCAGAGAGTTTTGTCTAATCTAAAATTTATTAATGCGGTGATCGCAGTTATTTTATGTGGAGTTTATTGATAAATTGATATTGAACCACTATTGATTCTAAGCAACGTTCTCAAGCCAAATTAATAAGTAGATGTCTTTTCTAAAAAAAAATTAAAAACAGAGCACCTATAGAGTTTTCCAGATCAAAAGTGCACCTATAGAGTTTTTCAGAGTAGAGTGTAATTCAAAATACTACTACCATCGTACTAAATGGACTGAGATAGACAGATAGTGACTTTACCAGTATTAATGCTTAGCAACTTAACCTCAAGCCTAGCTCTTCAAATAAACCAATCAAATGTTTACCCATCAGGAAAGCAGAGTTGATCGCATTTGAGATAGTTAAGTTGATTGATGTTGGGGGTACTAACCAATATTTATATTTAACTAGAATTAATTAATTAATGCTAAGTAGCCTCCTTTGATTTATTCTGTTGAAAGATGAATAGATAATGGATAGAATTTTCCTGATTGAATTTCAAAGAAGCATGTAAAGCTTATTAATTCTATAGAGAATTTAGGGTGTATAGGATCAGAACTAGGCAGGCATTGGAAAGCATACAATGGTTATGTCATAATATAATGAACAATACATTCTGGGCTAGGGGAATGATAGGAGATTGAAGAAGGGGGGAAGATGGGGGCGCGTCAGCGTGTATTGACGATGGTGTTTTCTCGTTTTGAGATAAGTAAAATACATTTTGCGCCCTCTTTTTGTTTTATATACAGACGTAATATTCGCCTCCACTGAAAGTATATAAATGGTATACTAAACATATTTTTAACTGTTAATCAGCTCTTTTTCCGCCACACTCTCAACCCAAAATTAAAACTTTCAGTGGAGGCGAATATTACGTCTGTATATAAAAGAAAAAGAGGGCGCAAATCAAAGTCAGAAGTTGAATCGGAGAGAAAAGTTGAATGGGAGAGATGGGAGAGCTAGCAAGTGTGGGTATTGTTCTGTAGAGGATTGGTGGGATGAACGAAGGGGTGGTTTGGGGAGGGGGAGAGGTAAGTTGTATTCATTGTAGCTGGACATATTTTTCAACGACAGCAATGGAGCATTTGGGAGGGTACTTAGATTTTAATGAGAAGCTTTGCAGGATGAGAGAGTTAGAAAGAAGATAGTGGCGTAATACAGTAGCACATTATGGTGTCAGAATTTGCAGAAGAGATAGAAAGTTTTGCAGATCTGTGTTTGGCTAAGGATTAACAGCAAGTCGAAGACGATGTCGTGCTGGAATCTCCTTTCTGATTCACTGTCCCAACGCCCTTCACAGATACCTAGCCTTCTCTCTCTCTCTCTCTCTCTCTCTCTCTCTCTCTCTCTCTCATACATACACACAAACACACACCTACGCACACACGCACGCACACACAAACACATACACACATACACACACACTTATGCGCGTGGCATGCTGTACAACGGTGGGTATTAGCGCGGTATATCATGCCAAGCTCTCTGAGGTCTGGTCATGCACCATAAACAATTTCAAACAGTAACAGTTATTCCACATTAAAAAAACAAAACAAACGAATCGTAAACAATATTTCCCGTGTTCCCAGTTTAGATCCAGACTTCTTGATGTCTAAATCTGTGCATGGCAGTACTGGTTTCTCACTATGCTGGAAGTCTTGTGAAAGAAAGAGGGCTCAGCGACGCATTTACAGTATGACCTACAAACCACACGTTGCCAGATCTCGCTAAGCTTTTTCATTTCCCCGTGGAATGGGGGTCGAGTCTTTCGGGAGATCCAGAACTTCTACAACTCTGTGAGTGTATTCTTTAGTGCCCTGTGTTTATAAATAATACAGACTATGTTGACCTCGGGTAGGGATCCAGAACTTCCAGCGCTCTTTGAGTAAGTCATTTTGTGTTTTCTATAATGATATCAAATCCAGAGCATGTTGAATTTGAGTTAGTATTCATCCAGTCCAATGTCTGCTTGTATAGTGCTGAACTCCGTGTTACAATACAGATTGGAGGCGCTTAACGCAATCTTAGTGTCTTGATTCGCTGAGTTGGGCTTATAAAGTGACAGTAAAACCTCATGCTAAAACATTTGTTATTGCCACCATGGTAAATGGCATGAAATTAAGTTCAAATTAAGAAGGGTTCATTGATCCTATTCCCTTATTACTTCGATGACGTTGCTTAGCGGCTGTCGTGCTATCGCTGAGAAAGCTTCCCGAGAAACGTTCAAGGATGGCATTCGTCCTTGGAAATCTTCAACTGACATATTATCGCCTGATGTCGTAGTCTTTTAAACTTGC
The DNA here is from genome assembly GCA_036898135.1 of Oncomelania hupensis. Lineage (NCBI taxonomy): Eukaryota > Metazoa > Mollusca > Gastropoda > Littorinimorpha > Pomatiopsidae > Oncomelania > Oncomelania hupensis. The sequence goes on from CM072526.1 coordinate 29,637,223, forward strand.
AATTGCTCATTCCGTTTAAGAGAAATCTCGGATATACACAGTATAGGTCGTGTGGCCTCATTTTGGTTTAAATAATGTAAAAACGTGATCATTACTTTTGTTAGCCGATCCTCGTGTATCGCACCAATAACGCGCATCCCACAGTTCTGTTGACTTTGTGAAGACTGTGCATTGTCGGATGAAAACGTGATGGAGGGATTTGGTCACAGGTGAACCATGCAGGCAAGGTCGTGACGACAGTGGCGGTTTATTTCCGCTTTTGGGGTGGAGAGAGGGTGGGGGAGAAAGACAGAGGCAGACAAAGAAGAAATAAGGAGGGGGGTAAAGGGCATATATATTTTTCAACCATCACTGCTAGCACCTTCCGCAGCTGTTTGGATATGAACGTGCGCTCTCAAAGAACACTACTTAAATAATTATACCTATTAGTTTTTAATATTAGGCTATTTAAGTCCTTGAACCTGGTTCGAAGATCTTAAGAGTTGCTTTTCGGCAGTTAGAGGTAAGAAAATGCTATGTTACATTTTGCAACGTGGAAAGTGTGTCCAATGAAAAACTTAGCACAGTATAAAGCAGAGAAAGGAGACGATGGATTTAAAGAAAACGTATCACTTTAATTAGCGCCAGTGCGAATGATCGCTGTTATTGTGATTATGGAAAGAAGACCCTCAGCAACTGGATCAGGCGTGCTGATTATGAAAGTTAATCTCCCGTGTAATCAAGTCCTGAGCGGCTCTACAAGAAGTCCTGCTCTTACGAAATGAGAAATGCGTGTAGATGATGGTATCATTGTCTGATGACTCGCTTGTTGTAAGTTAATGTTGGATGATGACAGGTGGTTTGTTTGTGGTTGCTTGTTTTAAGAATGTTTCTCTTGCCTCGCAAAGTCGCTGTCTCCGTGCCTTCCTGACCAACTGTAAATATATATGTTAATCGGTGCCGCGTGCGAGTGATTGTTCGATCGGGTAGGTGGGGACGACGATGACGACGACGACAATGATGATGATGATGATGATGATGATGATGATGATGATGATGATGATGATGATGATGATGATGATGATGATGATGATGATAGTCATGATGATGATGATAAATACTTGTATTGCACCGTTCGCTCTTGTACCGCAAAATGCCGTCAATATCCATACGAACATCATTATTATAACATGTTTAGTGCTGTTGCAGCTTAGTGGCTTATTTGGTGTGTGCAGGACACATGTGTTGACCATTGACAATGAGCTAAGCTGTGGTGACAAACTCTCATCACACTCCCCTCTGCTCAGACTTCACTGTGAGTTCACATTCCAGACTGTACATGCGCATTACTCTCCATCACAGTTCTGATGCCTGGAACGGTCTAAAACAGTTGTCCTAGCTGAAAACGCGTGGTGAACGATGGTTTTGTCCCAGACTTGTTGTTTCGGTTTATGGCTCACAATTGAAGGCTGTTCAGTTATTGTACAAGACTAGTGAAAGCCAATCATTTCGATAACATTACTTATTAATTTTGTTTCGTTCGAGTTTAAATTATTCTTTGCTTTTCTATAAACGGTTATATTCAAAGTTCGGATATAAGGCGATTCTAGGTTCCCAAGCTTGAAATTATTCCATGTCGACTATACTAGCATGGGCAGTAATCGTGTAATCTGAACTCCTTTGCCGTGACATCCTGTCTTAGTACGTGATTCAGCATCGCATGTCACTGTACGCAGGTCCTAATCTTCTCACCTGAGATTAGACTCGGGTTTCCAACCTTCATACCAGCGTCCGACATCTTGAATTGAGTCGGTATTAATTAACGTTGGGTGATGTTATGTTGAACATTTGTCTTCTCGCCTTTCTTGTAAACACAGTCGCAGTGTCGATTATTTTTTTACCAAGTCTTAGTAAGGATATGGTGGATGGTAGTTAGGCACTTTGAGTTAAGCAGCTTACAAAATTCAATATTTAAAAGCCGAATGTTAGTTTTTTCTAGTTATCAGCATCAGCTTTGTGAGGATTGTGATTTCCTCCAATGGGTGATGGTAATTTTAGTTAACAAACAATATAACTTAAACTATTAACATATTATTTAATATTGCCTTTAGCCCACTTTCCAGCTCAAAAGGCTTCTCATGGGGCTTACCGGCATTCGAGGTAAAGCCATTATTCACAGTTTGCTGAACGACAGCAAAGACGCCAACTTGCTGCTAGCTTAATTTCACTTAGATATAATTCATCGTCAATAGAGAGGATTGTGGTTGTGGGTTCCATCCCCGCCGAGACAACCTACTTTGCTCAGCTATGACTCTTTCGAGATCATCGAGAGTTTTATTCGGATTCTCCGGTTCCCTCCCTCTTAATAATGATATTGCAGGCAATCTAAATTTTAAATGTTAAAATTGCAATTAGCGCCTTATTAGAAGGGTGTATCGAACCCAGTTTTAGAATTCCCGAGAGATGGATGAGCAGCATGTTATGATAATGATCAATTCCTAATATGTAATAAACATGAAAGCAGTTGGAGGCTAAATTATTCACCTGCATGCCAGAACATAATGCCAAAGTTTCTTCTTCTTCTTCTTCTTCTTCTTCTTCTTCTTCTTCTTCTTCTTCTTCTTCTTCTTCTTCTTCTTCTTCGTTGTGCAAGAAAGACTGTTAAATGCAGCTTAAAGACATCTTCTTTGTCCACACTTAATACCCCCCTTCTCCCTCCCCTCAAAAACAGGCCCTTAAAGGGAATCCCTTTTAAAGTTTAAGGAAAGAGGAGTTAGATGGACAAAAAACACGAAAGACAACTCTAGCAGTGCCTTGTACTTGAGGGCTAAAGCACACTGCGTGACTATGCAGAAAACTACGGATGATTAACTTTGGGAACACTTTTTTTCTGTCTTTCTCTAGTTTCGTGGTTGTTCTGACTTTGCGGAGCTTAAGCCTCTTGCAGAAAAGCATTGATATTTAATCACGGGCCCTTCTTCTTCTCACTTTTTTCGTGTCCCCCTTTTTTTTCAAAGGCAGCCGCTATTTGAAAAGAATTAATCCGGCAACTTGGTGGAAAATCCTCCTCGCTAGTAATTATCTCGACTTTGTCCCGCGCTCATCAATACCGGCTTTCCGCCATGGCTTGCGAGAGATAGCACCCCACCAATCACTTACCCGCCACACCAAACTGTGGACTGGACCAGTGCTTAATCAAACGTGGCTTGGTTGTGGGACTAAATACAATTGTACTTCATGGTTCTTGTATAGCGCATTTCCATATCAAAGAACTGCTCAAGGCGCTGCCGAAATTAGGATTTAACTCTGGACGCCAAACTCGCCAAATATATATAAAACAACAACACAACCACCACTCGTTCCCATCACACATCATCATTGAAACAATGATTGGAGATTGAGAGTCTTTCGTTTACGATGACTGGAGTAAGCCACGATGATCAGGTTCTTCATCGCTGTTAACCCGGGCTTCATGACTGGAGAGCGCTCATCTATACTAGACCAGTCAAATGCTTATCTTGACTGATCTTCTCCGCTACTCGCACCATCAAGGACACGCGGGTTTTCGCCATTAGCAATGCGGGTTCATCAGCGACGGATCCCTTTAGGAACTCCGACGAACTTGTTTGTCAGCGCTGTTGAATTTGCGGGCGGCGGAGCATGTGTCTGTTGCGGGAAGAAAAGCGACGCTACCTTGAAGACAAGCAGCTACAGCGGGACTGACCCAGCCTCTTCTGACAACTAAGCACGCGATTCCTTTTATCAACGGGTGAGAAGAGAAGGCGATCCTGCGTGTATTGTGGAAAAGCGAGAGTGATCCGGAGTTGAGGAGGTAGGCGCTCTGGATGCGGGATAGAGGCAGGAATTTATTCTGCACCGCGCTAACTCTGGCCCATTATGGCTGGGAGAAAAGGAGCCCAGTCCTGTTTGACATGGAGGCAACACAGGGAAGCGGGATTGTAAATTGGGATTTAAAGCCAGGAGGAGTCCTATGGAGAAAGAGGGAAGGAGGCTGGCCGCGGCCGTTCCGCCGAAGGGGGATTAATTCCAGCAGGATTAAGGATGCTTGCTTCAGAAATGTGTTTGCTTATCTCCCCTCCGCCTGTGTACCTTTAATCGCCATCTTTCCCCCCCCCCCTTTTTTTCCCCACCTCCCTTCGCAAAGTAGCGTCTTCCCGTGTAGCTTTTCCTTATTCTTCCCAAAGCCTCCATTTACTTAATGTCCTGGGGACCGAGAAAAGAGGTTTTAGCGGGAGAAGGGGAGGTAAGGCGCAACCTCGGGAGCGGTTCTCTGTGCTAGTCCTAGAGCCTGGGCCCTGACGCGGGGATTTATCCTAGTTCCCGGGCCCGGGCCCTCAAAATTAGTGATAAGCTCCCTGTTTGAATGGACCCATTGCGGGTCTGATAGAAATCCCATTTTTATCGGAGATTGATTTGTATCGGGCAAGAGGGGGCGCGGAAGTACCCAAAGCACTCGTTTTTTCTTTCACGATCGACCTGTTTTCCGCCTTTTTCAGAACTTTTTTGAACTTTATACTCTTTGTGTTACTTGTGCTAGCAGAAAAAACTTTTCTTTTTCTTTAACTCTCGCATCTCTCCATCTTCCCTATCTTCTTAACCCCCTGTTTCTTATCCTCTTCTCCTGGCCTGGCCGAAAGGTTGTGTCTAAATCCTCCATTTAACATTCAAATTACGGGCGACGCAGTAAAGTCATGCATAGCCGCTGCCTTCACGGCTCAAGGGGTCGGTAATCCTGTGTGATTAGATTTAAGCAAATCAACTCTTCCCCTTGCATAGGCACATAGGGACAGAAACCAGTCTGGTCTCCGCCGACTCTGTGTGGCTGTCTATATCAGATTTGGCCTGCCAATGATTTAAATAGCTCCTGCTCCACTATCCCCCCATGTCTCCTTTATTGAAGATTGAAGATTCTACTTTTGATTGGATTCATGGCACTCACTGTTTAGGCCTTTCACTATTATACTGAAGGAGGAGAAGAAGAAGAAGAACAAGAAGAAGAAGAAGAAGAAGTATACTGAAACAGAAGAAGAAGAAGAAGAAGAAGATGATGATGATGATGATGATGATGATGATGATGATGATGATGATGATGATGATGATGATGATGATGATGATTACGATGACGATTAGGATGATGAATAGGATGATGATTAGATAGCATCAGACATCAGCGACTGAAATGATTCTCTAAGTTAGTTAAGTTGTTACGTGTCTGCACTTCACTTGGAAAATTCGAAATTTCAAATATTTGGAGAAAGATTTTAATGCAACAAAAAACTTACATAAGTTTTGTTTAAAAACATTCTCTACTCTGGTATATGAGTATAACTTGAAAGGTACAAAATCAGACTACGAGCTGAAACTGAAATCTTTTGAAGAAAATAAAACTGCTCAGTGGACGATGATTTTTACACAATGCGCAAACTCGCAGAAAGCATGTCTTGGATGGCGTATGCTCGATCCAGAAGTTGGCAATCTATCTGTGCATTCCTGATCTCGGACAGTACTAATACCACTACAATCTGTAAGATTAGTAAATGGATGGAAGAAGATAAAACACAGCAGAATAAAGGATTCTCTATACATGTATTTCGCCAAAACGCTTCGTCAGCAGTTACAAGCCAACTTTCTGTGATTCATTCTTTTATTGGATGAATAAAACGTGATGACCAACCAACTATTGAGCTTAGCATTTGTTAAAAGGGAACTGCGCAAATTAAGAACACAGGCAAAGATCGTGAGCAGCTCTTTTAACTGCAACACGCACAATTTGATGAGCTTATTGCTTATGGGGTTCTGCGTTCTTCAAACACCGACACACTATTCTCTGTCATCGTTTTCATTTCGTTCTTAAGGGAGTGTAACACAGTCGCTGCTGACTGAAGTCTGGACTGAAAAGTTGAAAAAGCGAGCTGGATGGCGTGGAAGATGGGGTGTGCTTGAGCTCTAGGCCGGGCTTAGTGGACAGACAGAGATGAGAGAGAGAGAGAGAGAGAGAGAGAGAGAGAGAGAGAGAGAGAGAGAGAGACTCTCTGTTCATGCTAGATTGCTTCCATGGTGGGTTAGTGGCAGCTTAATTCTTGCTTTGCCATTAGACTGGCCCCAAAAGGCGCTCCCAATTCACTGGTAAACAACCTTATTTCAAAACCAAAGCGACGTATTTGTGAGAGTAAAGGAGATGCTCCATTGATGTTCCAGAGAAAAGAAGTAATGCTTTATTTTTTACAGTACCGTGGGGCAGAAGGTTAATACATCAACCACGGCAAACAGGGGTGGTTAACGCACTCAATTTTTCATCTTTGATTTACATGCCATGGTGTTTCAAAAGTAATGGCAACTGGCATAAGAACTTAGCGAAATTCCAACGTCAAAGAGCGCCCAAGAAGGCGGCTCAGAGCTGATCTGTTGCAATTTATTACCGTCACATATCAAATGAAATTGGCTTTTCACTCTACATGGATCTTTGGGCGAAAGACACATTTTGAGATTTACTAAGAAATCTGCTGCCGTTTATCTTCTGTTTCTCCTTTTGTCTCGCTTTCCAGATATATGTACTGACGATAAAATATTAATAATGATACAACTTTTTTGTTTAAAGACAGCTAATCAAGATGTTAATATAATATGTAGAAATACTTCAGTTAGAAAGGACAAATATACAAAGCGGTACGACTGAATTAATGTAATATATTCTGGGCATTAATTACTGTCCATGATCCACCCCCTCATGAATAATCTTGTTTATCACAGATCCTTGATGAGCTAATGCCCAATGGTTTATCCGTGAACTGGCATTAACATCCGTGCACAGATTGGAACTGCTTCATTCGACACACTAAGACTATTGAATTTTGCCCACATTACTTTCTCTTTTATGTTCTTTTTAAATATGGCTGCTATTTAAACCTCGATGAAATTGCTATCAGTTAGCAATAAGACCTCGTTTAATCATTGCAGTTTTAAGAGAGTTTGAAAAGATGTTTCATCTACACCTTATATACGCTTAAAGTCTTTTGAAGACATACACTCCATCAGCACTTATTGTAATTAAACATTTTCATGTTCGATATTCTTGGATTTAACGAAGGTAGAAGGGAGCTCAGCCTTTATTTAACAGTAAACAGTAAACTTTATTGTCCAAAAGAAACAACAGAAAGACAAGAAGACAAAATGCCGTCACCCCCCCCCCCCCCACACACACACACACACACACACACACACACACACACAACACACACACACACCCATCACAACATCCCCCCAAGTCAACATCCTTACACGTGAACGCAAGCACACGCCCACCCCTGCCTCGCCACACACCCCCCTCCACACAGACACACCGCCACACCCAACAACAGCACCCGCACGCGCACAGACAAACCACTCATGCTACAACCCATCACTACATTGACAGTAATATATTCCATTTGTCCATCTTCATCCCCCCCCCCAACTCATCACCATAGTTCTTTTTCCACACTTGGAACCGATGTGGGGCCCAACTGGCCACAGCACGGAGAGAATGTCCCTGATGTCTAGTGGTGTTGATTGTAAACCCTGATGGCAGTGGGCACAAAAGAGTTCTTGTAGCGCTCTGTTCTGGCCTTCACACTGCGAAATCTCTCTGACGTACCTCGAGTCGACTGGTGTGAGGCGAACTCGTTGTGAAGGGGGTGAGTGGGGTCTGCCATGACGGCCCTGACACGCCTCAGCACCTTCATTTCGTACAATGTTTGGAGATCAGTGACTGGGGCCCCAATCACGCTGCTGGAAGTCTTGGTCAACTTCACCAGCCTGTTTAAATCACATGCTTTCAGGCTGCCCTGAAAGCACAAGCTGTTGAACGTGATGATGCTCTGCACTACGCCCTGGAAGAAGGTCTGCTGGACAGCCATCTGGACGTCGAACGACCGCAGTTTCTTGAGGAAGTAAATGCGCTGGTTGCCTTTCTTCACCAGCAGTGTCGTGTTCTCTGTCCAGTCTAGCTTGTTGTCCAGGATGGTTCCCAGATACTTGTACTGGGTGACAACCTCTACTTGCTCGTTGTTTATCAGCAGGGGGGCATGGGCGGCTGGACCTCTCCTGAAGTCGACTATCATTTCTTTAGTCTTACTGACGTTCAGGAGGAGGAAGTTTTCCTCACACCACTGGACCATGGTGCTGACGGCTGTCCGGTAGGGGGTCTCGTCATCACCCAACACTTTCCCCGAGATGGAAGTGTCGTCCAAAAACTTTATCTGAAGGACACCCCCGTCCGAGCACCGGCAGTCGGTCGTGTAGATGGTGAACAAGGCTGGGGAGAGTACGCAGCCCTGAGGGACGCCCGTGTTCACCACGACGACCTGGGACATGGTGACCGAGTCACCGGCGGAGATCCTCACCTGCTGAGGGCGGCAAGTCAAAAAGCTGTACACCCACAAGATGAGTGTGGGATTGACCTCCATCTTCAACAGCTTGGACATCATCAGATGGGGCGGGATTGTGTTGAAGGCCGAGCTGAAATCCAAGAACAGCAGCCTGACGTAGGATTTTGGCCTCTCCAGGTGCTTGTAGGTCTCGTGCAGCAGAGTGTTGATGGCGTCGTCCGTGCTGCGGTTCGCCATGTAGGCAAACTGGTAAGGGTCTTGGTGGGGTTGGGTGCTCTGCAGCAGGTGCCGCAGCACCAGCTTCTCCAGGCACTTGAACGGCACCGAGGTCAGCGCCACAGGTCGAAAGTCATTGTTCACCTTGGGGGTTGGTTTCTTGGGGACGGGGACAACAGTGGGCACCACCCCAGTGTCGAGGGACGCCTGGAAAAGTCTAGTGAAGACCGGTGCCAGGGACTCGCTGCACAGCTTTAGGACATGAGTTACAGTACAGCATTCAATATCAAGTTTGCCACTAATGCAAAAATCGTATTTGTAACACAAAACTATTAGAGCTTATACGAGCTTAGTTTAATTATTTACATTATCTTCGGGTATGTGTATTATACTGATTGTAATGGCAGTCTGGATTTCGCAGCGATTTGAGGCTCTTTTTTCGATCTTAAGTCCCGGCGATCTGTGCTTGCATGATGATTTTCGTTGAGCGCCCTAAGAAAGTCTTTGGTTTGGAAATTGCATTGCTTGAAAATGAAAGAACTTTAATTTTGTTTGCAATGGATGGAGATGGGTGGGTGATTAGGGGATGTGATATTTTAAGTACTTGCAGTAGTCCTGCCTTAATAATTGCAATTGCTTTATTGAATACTTGCAGTAGCGATGGGATGCTAGTTGTTATTTGCAAAGCGCAAAGATTTTGCCATCGGGGATCCGTGAACTAATGCTTTTTACAGTAGTGTTGTTACTTTTTACACTGTTCAAAACCTTGCCACTAACAGATAAAAGGCTCACATCTTTTATGCTCTATCTCTTAACGAAAAACTATTTTCTTTGCAGTTGTGCCTTAATGGCGCACAACTTTTGTGTTCTCTAACGGTGGCCTAATGGGGTTAAATTAACATTTTTGGCTGTAACTATGTCGCCATTTTTATTGCGGATTAAGCCCTTTTTTTCAGCTTTCCCGATAATGCTAAAATCAAATCAATCTAGTTTAGCTGTGGGCTTCATAAAGCGATGACAACCAAGTGTTCCAACCTTCACTTGTTGAAAGCAGGATGAAATTAATTCATACTGTGTTCTCTCTGTCCCTCGCTTGCTCGCTCGCTCTAATTGCAGGCTTCAAAAGAAAGATTACCCGTTCCCTAATCCCCTCATCTAGAGCTTGCTAACTTTTTTCGTTGTTAACTCCCCTCTTTACCTTCACCTTCCCTTTCCTTTGACCTTTACCTTTTAGTTTGGCGTTCACACTGTTCATGGCGTTCACAACCAAGGAAATTTAATAACATAAGTTCCACTTCCCTAATATAATTTTATTGGACAACCTCCTACTTTACACGATGACTCGCCCCAGTCCCCCCACTCACACCCCTTTCTTGTTGCTGCCACTTTCGGTTTTCCTGTTGCAAAATACAACCTGTATTGGCGGTGTGCCTACAAGTATGCTCAGCTTCATTTTCTCCATTTTTGTACTGTGAAGTTGTCATAAAAGGTGTAATGTATATTGACGTAACAATTGATTAATTGTTTTTTCCCCCTGGGACTGGGAGGTATGTGTAGATAAAATTCATACATCAACATATATATATATATATATATATATATATATATATATATATATATATATATATATATATATATATATATATATATATATATATATATATATATATATATATATCGCCTACATCTCTCCAAACCCTCTCCACCATCACCACAATAACCCTCCTACTTCGTTCTTCACTCGCCCATCCGACGTGGCTTTCTTCCTGTCACGTGTTCACCGTCAAAAGTGTTCTTTGTGCTGTCTTTTGAGCTGGCACACGGGCCGCAAGCATAATCCGCGGAGAGTGCTTTCGCTAGAACGGCTTAGGATCAGCCAGCAGCACCAGAGTATTGGAGACCTAACAGACTACGCCTAGAAAAGTTCCAGAGGGGGGAGTGGTTGAAGGTGGGGAGTGGGGAGAGAATAGATGTGGCAGAGTTGCTTATAGTATTACAATGCTCGCCTCTCGTGCAGAACCCCCGGTTCCATTCCCGATGGTGATATTTGAATTCTATTAAAACAATTTTGCCGCCAGAAGTGGATTTTCTCTGATGACTTCTTTACCATGATAATTCCTCCACCAACCCCACCCTCAATCCCCTCCACTAGTATCGCCGTTGTGACACGTTAATAAAACGGTTTGTTTGCTCACTCACACTGTAAGCATACAACAAATGCTCTCTCTCTCTCTCTCTCTCTCTCTCTCTCTCTCTCTCTCTCTCTCTCTCTCTCTCTCTCTGTGTGTCTATGTCTCTCTCACTGTCTCTGTCTCTGTCTCTCTCTCTCTCTCTCACACACACACACACACACACACACAAACACTCGCACCTTTCACACAAAATCTAAAACCCACTTCTCCCTTCCAACACCTACAAGTACACCACAGGCGTAAAATGGTTAATTTTACGATCTCTACACACCTGCAGTTTATCTTTATCTTAATCTGAAAACTGATTTGGCTGAAGGGTCAAAGCAGAATAAAGATTAACTCGATAATACACTTTAGTGTCACTGCGGTTAATAGCCAACAGCAAGTGGTTAAAATATTATATTACTTCCTTCTATCAAACATTTCCAAAAGAAAAAAAGATTAAAAATTGCTTCCCTCTCTTTTAAAGTTAGAGAACAAGAAGTTCAACTCTCCTCTATTGAAGGTACAACGTGATATACTAAAGACTACAGTTCGATTAATCAGGTGAGAAAGAAGAAGGTGGGGGTGGATGGGAAGTGTTGTCCCTCTGTCACAATGAAGTAAGATAAGATATATCAGCTCCACTTTATATTTCCTTGTACCGGAAGGACGGACAGCAAAGGATGGGGTGGGTTTGTGGCGGCTTGTACAAATTAGCTGTTTGCTACACTTGCTGGCAGAAGTCAAGATGGAATCTACATCGGCTAAAACCTACGTTTATTAACCTTAGGCCACAGACCACTGAGCTACAGTAATCGTAGAACTAAAGAAACAAAATTATAATTTGCTGATGTCCAAATCGAACCTAACTTGCACTAATCGTATTGTCATAAAATTTAAACATAGAACACTGTTTAAAGAGTTGGGCTCCATCATGTAGATTTATTTAATCCATTGTTTTATTTGAGACTACATTCCCACTACATTTGTATTAATTTTGAAGTTTAAAGCTTACCTTTATTATTTACGAGAAAGGGGCCGGGTAGCTCAGTTGGTAAGAGCGTCTTGCTAGTAACCGAAAGGTCGCTGGTTCGAATCCCGGATTGGTCAACGTGTGATCATATTATTTTCCCCTTTACCAACAACTGGCCCGCTGGTGTCAGTATAAATCGGTCCAGTAGTCACCTATATGCGAAAGTGTCGTGTGACTATAATCTACAAACAACAACATTTACGAGAAATTTAGTTAGTAGTCATAGATTGCGTTTTGTCATTTTGTTTAGAAGTGTCTGGTGTAATAGAGTGCAGTTTGGCCAGAGAATATTGGAATATGGTCATTACTAATACATAATGTTGTGATGCCGACTACTAAAGCATGTTTGAATCAATAGAGACTGGTACACTATGGCCATAATGAGGCGGGTTGTGTTTATCGCAAAGCCCATTCACAGTATGGACGTATCGCAGTGCCTTGACTCCTTTATGACTCTCATCTCAGATTTGCTCCCATCATTTAAAGTGCTTTTGCTTTTATCCATAGAAGATCGTTGCGCAGATTTTGTTTATCCCCGGGTACAATCACAGGACCGTTTGCTGGTGGGACGTCTCATTTCAAATTCTTGTCGCCTACTTAAACTGTTACTTCTCAGCGATTCGCTATGGAAGGGGGTGAATCATTTTAAATTGGAAACACACGGTGTTTGGGGAAGAAAATGGCGGTTTGTTTTTGTGTATATTTTGTTTTGCTTCTTAAAGTTTTTACTGTGTTTGAGTGTTTGTGTGTGCGTTCACCATACAACCATTGTTACTGTCTGATTTTTAATCTCTCGTTGTCTCTGTCTGTCTGTCTGTCTGTCTGTCTCTCTCTCTCTCTCTCTCTCTCTGTATCTGTCTCTCTGTTTCTGTTTCTCTCTCTCTCTCTCTCTCTCGCGTTTTCTCTCTCTCTCTCTCTCTCTCTCTCTCTCTCCCTCTCTCCCTCTCTCTCTCTCTCTCTCTCTCTCTCTCTCTCTCTCTCTCTCTCTCTGTCAGATCTGCCAAGCACCTTTGCCATCCGGAAGCGTCCCAGCAGCTGCTGTGCTTTCAGTTCAGCAAGGACAGTCCTTAATGAAGATGCAGACTCCAAAAGCAACAACCAAAGGCCACAAAACTGTGATTGGCGAAAGCATCCCGCAACAACGACCTTAACTGCTAACGGCTTTCACTGAGTCGGAAAAATGTATGTGGTTAAGTGGTCTGGGATTAGTGTTCATTTGCATAGGAAACAGATTAACCTGGCCGGGGTTATCCGGGGAAAGGGGAGAGCGGGGGCTAATGCTCGCCGCTTTTCAAAGGCGCAGGGAGACTAATGGTCGCCAGTCGCTGATTTTTGCCACTTACATCAAGAGACGTATGCCGTTGCATGCTGGGAAGCAAAATGGCGCCCCCTGCCGGGAGCGCTGAGTGCAAAAGAGGAGAGAACCCCGTGACAGAGTATTTAGAGACTTGCACAGTCTGATTTTCCACTGCATACAGAACTCCCTGTTTGTTTCCTTTATGTAGCCTGAAACTGAGGTCATGCACATAGCACTGTGACTGACACCCAGATTCAATTTAACAAATCTGTATTACCATCAAAAGACGTCTGGGAATAAACTATCTTTTAAACTAAGACAACTGGTATGGTCTTGAACAATTGTTGCATGCATACAGTCTGCGAGCTTTTATGTTTCTGCTTGCAGAAGTAAGGACTTGAACTGGTAGTAATTTGTTTTGAGACCACAGCTTTGTAAACAAGCGTAAAAGCTGCGTAGTACCTGTATCAATCACAATATGCTTATTATGTTGTTACTGGAATTATTGTTTAGTCAACAGACGTAGTATATAGTTATATAACCATAAGGAGTATATAGTTATGATAATTAATAGGTAAGCCTGTCGTCCGTTGCTAATTAATGAATAAATCAATGTAGGGTAGCTGTTTTGTGTTGAACACAAGGTTCTATGTAGGTAGACACTGCCAAGAACCGTGAGTGGAAAGGGCATAATAAAGCAGAAATAGAGAGAAGACCGACAAAAATGGATGCTCTTTGTTCTTTGGGGTGCATTGAAGTACATGTAAGAGCTAGCACGTTGTTCTTTAACATTTACTAACTCCAACAACTACTGAAACTGTTATCAATCATGCTTTCTAACATGGCAGTGGACATTTAGTATCCCCTCCACCCCCAGCACTATTGTATGATATATTCTTTTTTGGCTAAATATTGTATTATATAAACCATGATATCAAATGTTTGTACAGGTATCCGAATCCACCGAACCGAAACACACTTAATGGGAATTAAATTTCGATGAGCCGAAAGCTTAAAAACTGCATCTATCATTATAGGCTGGTTTTTATGTTATTTCTGGTAAGAAGGAAAACACATTCTCTCTCTCTCTCTCTCTCTCTCTCTCTCTCTCTCTCTCTCTCTCTCTCTCTCTCTCTCACTCTCTCACAAACTCACATACAAGAGGAAAAGTGGATTTGATTCTATTAGCTTCTAAAGGCTTTCGGATGCGACAAGTGAATTTAACATGTTTTTGATTTTAATGCCAAGGGCTGCCCTTCAAATGAAACCCGTAAGGTTTGCGGTAATGCAGAGTCGTAACTGCACCAGTGTTAAAGCATTTTGCGTCTTTGCCATTGCATTTGTGTAAACGCATTTTGCGTCTTAGTAACTGCAGTACACGCTTTCCCCTCTCCCCACCCCCACCGCCGTAGCTGAGCGGACCAATGAACCCAGATTCCAATCCCGTGGTGGACAACATAACAAGTGGCCATTGTCATTGTCGACCTTGGCAGTGTGATTGCTGTGGTGGTTCAGTGTTGATTTTGGTCCCTGCTTCCTCTTCCTGGGATGGTTGTCCCCGTCTGCCCTGTCGTCGGTGGTGGGTGTAGACCTTAAACTTCAATCTTTAGTCATCAGGCTTTTTGCGTCTTTGGAACCGGGACAATGTGAAAGCATGTTGGGTCTTCCTTATTGCGGTAATGTTGCGTCTTCGTAACGGGGGTGTCCACTCTGGCGTAAGTTTCAATATTGGGCTGCCAGCAAAATCTATTAAGATGATAGTGGTGCGTATTAGTAGTTGAGGATGTTATTTTTTATGGGAATATGTGCGTGATGGTGCTGTTTCTTATAGGAATTGTGGTTAAGGAGGTATTAGCAGTTTGGGGGATTTTTTAATGTGGATAACTTAAGTGAGCGTATAGTTATCATAATTATTATTATTTATATATTTTTGTTTTTATTTTTATATAACCATAAGGAGTGAAAAAGATGTAAAAAAAAAAAAACTTTGTTGATGAAAAGTGATAGGAGGTAAAGGAGGATGGGTTACGGAAGGTGGGAGAGGGGGGAGGAGGAGGAGGTTTGAGAGAGAAGAAAGTGACGAAGAAATCAAGAAGAAATCAAGAAGAAGGGGTTTAGATTATAGGATGCATAGAGGGGAGCCCAATGCTTATTACAACGGAGATAAGAGATAATTTGATGGCGAAAGAGATCAAACTCGGAATAGCGCCCGTGCAGATAATCGCCCCTTTAATCTTAATAACTGACGAACATGAAAACGTTTTCCATAACCGTTAAATATGAAAACGTTCTGAAGAACCGTCAATAGTCTTTTGAAGTCATCTCATTCACTGATTCAGTGTGAAGTGGTTTGGCAGTTCAAGCTTAATGTGCAGTAAAATATTGTGCAGTGCAAAATTCATGATGATGATGATGATGATGATGATGACGATGATGATGACGATGATGGTGATGATGATTAAGGTCGCGCGCTCTTGACTTGTATACTTGGGCCGAGGCGCCTGCCCAATGCGATTTAGAACTAGGGTTGATTCGCGGCAACGGTACCGTGCCTTTACGGGTCGGGAAGTGACTTCTGACGGTGGGTTTAGTGCTAGGCATCGTGTAGCGAGGCCTTTTATTGATCGTGAAAAATGTGATGATGATGTTTGACGCGGGATATCGCGAAACGTCTGTAATCTTTATTGGCGCAGATTGGTTAGTCTTTTGAAGCGGCAACCACAAATTGCACCTCCTCCTTTATCCGCTATTCCTCTCTTATTGCATAGTTTTGTCAACACAGCTGAGGAGATAGCACAACTTTGGAGTGTGATTTAGTAAATGGATGGCCACATTTAACACAAACTATATATATTCCAAACCGAACGTTTAGGAACGTGAGAACATGATACGTCCAGCGTTTAACAAAGACTAAGAGAGTGAGTAATAGGCCTGGGTGTGTGTGTGGTGGGGATGGAGCGAGAGAGTGGGAGGGAGAATGTGTGTATGAATGAGATAGAGAAAACGGAAGGGTGATAGCTATCACAATGGCGAGTATGTATTTATCCATCATCACAAGTTGCAACAGTCTCTCGCTCAACACACTACCACATACAGGTTATCTGTGCTGTATTTATGATCATGATGTAAGTGTTAAGCGCTTCATGCATCGTACATATTCCACCGGCGACGGTGTTTTCGGTATTTTGACATCATTATTATTAACCAGTCAAATATCAATGCTACCACTTCTATATATTTTTTTAAATTCTCTTTCGTCAAAACTCTAAATTTTAGCCCCAAACTCAAATAATCAAGGTACCGCCGAGTTGTACTGAAACACGATTGGTCAAGAGAAGAACTTGGTTCTAAATCGCCCAGACGTTGGGTCGAATTTCCCTTTCTTCAGCGTGATTCTCCACAGACACACTCTCTCTCTCTCTCTCTCTCTCTCTCTCTCTCTCTCTCTCTCTCTCTCTCTCTCTCTCTCTCTCTCTCTCTCTCTCTCTCATTTACAACAAAGCAATGCTTATGTACAAATTTTCACACAAATCAATCCCCTGAATACCTAAAGGTCCTTCTCTCTCTGCAGCCCCAAACAGTCGATCCATCAGATCTAAAAGGTATTTATTGCCCTTACCACACACTGATATATTCAAATCAAGTTTTTTCCTTTTCTGGACCTTCAATTTGGAACCTTCTCCCAACACAAATCCAACAACAGACAACTGTTGGCGGTTTCAAAACAAAATTACGCTACCATTTATTCAATCAGATCGAATAAAACCAATATTATTAATGCTAAGTTGGTAATTATGTCACAGCCTTAATATTCATAACATATATATGACGTGTGTGTGTGTGTATGTGTATGTGTTTTAAATAAATAAACTATCATAATTGTAAATGTAAAATTCATGTGATTATGTATATCATAAATGTGCATGTAAAAATCAAATGTATTGCTTCATATTGATTATCTATCCTATCCTGTCCCGTAACCCGGAGGTCGTAGGGCACCACAGATGATCGTTTAACCAGCATACTCCATCTTTCTCTGTCATCAGCAGCCCTGATGGCTTCGCTCAGTGTCAAACCAGTATATTCTCGAATATTGATTAATTTGTTTCCTAAAAATGTAAATTTTTTGTTGTTGTGTAACTTGATTTTAACTAATTTAACCTCTTAAGATTGTTTCATTGTTATTGTCTCCTAAAGAGATTTACTTTTAATGTTTCTAGCCGTTTATTGTAGTAGTAGTGGTGGTATAAGTTGTTGTAGCAGTAATGGTGTTTGTATTGTGCTTTTTTTTTGTATTTGTTGTAATGCACGTGTTTGTTGTTTGTTTTTTGTTGTTTTGTTTTTGTTTTTTAATGGTATAGTAAATCTTGATGTTATCTTATTACAAAAGGTCTGATTGTAAGAATAGGCTTATGCCTAAAATCTTAACCTTTTAAAATAAAGTTCTGAAGTCTGAAGCCCCTCTCTCTCTCTCTCTCTCTCTCTCTCTCTCTCTCTCTCTCTCTCTCTCTCTCTCTCTCTCTCTTTTTTTTTCTCTCTCTCTCTCTTTCTTTGTTTCTTTCTCTCTCTCTCTCGCCTCTCTCTCTCTCTCTTTCTCTCTCTCTCTCTCTCCAATTCTTTTCTTCTTGTTCTTCTTGATGAGTACAACATAATGATAGAATGACGTGCTGGCCATGGGTCATAGGAAGTGGGTCTCATAGCAGTGAGCAGAGAAAGGATCTAAGCTTAATGGAGACCACTTGCGCCTTAATGAAGCCCTCTTCCTTAATACCTCTCACAGCAACTTCACAACACACTTAAGTCGCCAGCGATTACACAGTATTTTGGGATTGATCAACGGCAGATAAATCCAAATAAAACTTTTCACTTGGCCAGCTTAGTGCCCGCATCCTGTGGTTACGGCCCTTGTGAATGTCGCACTACTGCATCTCACGTCCACCTCTGATTGGTTGTTTCCGTCCCCACGTGCTTGACGTAACAGGCTCAGGGCTTATTTTTAGCGCCTGTGAAAACTGGCCCGTATAGCTTACTACTAATATCTACCGTTTCTAATTTAGTCACACACTAAACTTCTTTGACCATCTGTTCCACTGCAGCTGGCTAAATAGCTATATATGCTCGGTAATTTAGTCACATACTTCACTTCTTTGATACATTTTACGACTACATTATCTATCTTTGCTAAATGTGTCCCATAGCAGCTTTCTTTCACAAGCTGCTCACACTGAATCTATGATGGTTAAAAATAGTCAGATACTTATTTTCTTTGATAAGTCAGTGACGTCGCTGCCTCTCTCTTTGATTGCTATGTAGTTGTGGCCTAACTTGATTGCTTCCGTATTAAATGGTGAAGAGCTTTAGTTGTTTCTACTTTAATTGGCCGTCTTTCCTAATTACATTCTTTGTTGTTTGTTGTTTGAGTTTTTGGTCATTATTGCTTGATAGCGATGTCATTGACTTGAGGAGAGTTGACATGTATGTAAAGGAAACAAATTTACTAACGATGCTAGAATTTCAGCTGTTGGCCGCAATGTGTATTCGTAAGTTATCTTATTTCCCTCTTCATTATTTTGTCGGTTTGTGTGTGTGTGTGTGTGGGTGTGTGTGTGGGGGGGGGGGGGTGTCTTCTTTTTCTTCTCATTTAATCACATCTGTACCGTTTGCTCTGCTTTGAGATAATGTACAATGTAAATATTGAATTGTTGCAGTTTGGATTTATCTATAATCGCATTTGACAGGGTACGTTGTCTAATATGTGCGCTGTACAAAATAAAGTATTATTTATTAATATTATTAAGTCGTAGCTGAATTTATATGTTAAACCGGGAACCATAGACAGAAATCTGAGGGTTTTCAAATTGTCTTTAAGTTAAAGTTTGGAATTTCGGCGGATTCTGTTAGGGAGATTAATCCTGCTTTGTCCATGTAATGTTCACTGATGAAGTCCCAATTGTCTTTGTGCTTATGTCAGACTTTATGATGTGTTATTCACCTATTGTCTTATGTTTATGTCAGCTATTGGAATTCCGTGTGCAATCTGACCAGAAATGATACCAGATTATGTCAGATATAAGAAATGTTGTAGATTTGTCCAAGACATCTTTGCCTCTTTGTTTGATAGCTTCTTTGTATTTGTGTCTTTGTTATGTGTTGTTATTCCTATTGTTATTGTTTTAGCGTGTTTATGTTTGTGCGTTTAATTTGTTAACTGCAATGCTGACCTTTTTAATAAAGTATTTTTAAATGGTTATAAACTTTTTAATCCAGATTTATGCAGTTTGGTATACATCCTAGTTTTCGTATAGCTAATCCTACTTTTCGTACAGGTAATAAGCAAGTTGCAATTTGACACCGTAAACGTAATGTGATGTTGATCGTCTTGTGGAAACCCTACTGTTTGATTCCTTCTTTATGGCGTTATTTGATGTTGCAATTATGCAGATCTGAGCCTATATTTATACGTTGAATATGACTAAGCTTTTCCTAATAAACAAAATGTTCTTTATGCATAAACTTAGAGTACTTTCACATTCATATTTGCGATGTTCCAATGTGTGTTGGTAGTTACTCATTTTATTGCAGTTACGCGCTCAAATGTTAATAACGTAATATTGTGTGTATAGCAGAAAATAGCATGTATAAATGCGCCCCGTTTCCCAGACATTCTTTACATTATTTGAACTGTTAGGTCAAGCTTCAGGTCAAGTACAGCGCAAATATCCGACTCCAAAAATTATAACGAATAACTTCACCTATTGGTCAAAACAGTTATAATTTGAACAGATAGTATCGACATTAAAGCACGAAAAGGGGAAATTGTAAACGAGGTTATGTTGTTGTTGTCGAAACTAAGAAGGGTGTAGGGTATTTCCTAAACAACGTGCAGACATCTAGATTTAAGTAGCTTTTTGCCCGATTATCTATTTTATTTGCTGGCACAGCGGAATATTATTCAATTAGTTTGTATAATGCGCCTAATGATGTCATACTTATGACGAAACGTTTATTCAGATGCGCCTTATGACGTAATGGTTTTTTCCTTTGTCAACTCTGGCGTAAGTTTCAGTATTGGGCTACGAGAAATTGTCAAATCCGCTTGAAATTTCTAACGAGCTGAGTGGCTGGACTGGCGTTGATTGTATCAGATAATAATCGTTATCAACAGCGTCTCAATCCCCATGCTCATTATTGCTGTATAGAATCATTATCATCATCGGCTTCGTCATCATCATCATCGTTATCCTAGTCGTCATCATTATCGTCATCATCATCATCATCATCATCACATCATCATCATCATCATCATCATCATCATCATCATCATCATCCGTCTGCCATGTCGCCAAAGGTGGGCGTAGAGATTAAACTTCAGTGTTCATTCATCATCATAATAATTGGTCATATTTTGCGTTGATGAAAAAGCCAGTTTTTGTGAAATTAATTTAAAGTTTATGTCAAACAAGGAGTGCCTGGTGTTTTGTGGAGAAACGATTGAAAATTATTGTGATTTTCATAGTATTAACATTTTGTTCTGGGTCATGTATGAACGGCAAGGTGCAGATGGAGTAGATGATTTCCTTGATTTTATTGGTAATTAGTAATTTCTTCTTTTCTTTTTTTTAAAGTAATAACCCTGCTCTGGGCCATGTATGACCCACAGACGTACACATAGGATTAATTCCACTTTGCGTGATTTTAATTTGTAATAAGGGTTTAATAATAATAATAATAATAATAATAATATAATAATAATAATAATAATATAATAATAATAATAATAATAATAATAATAATGTTCGTCATTTGTAGGGCGCCTTAGCCTAAGGATCAAAGCGCGCAAGGGGTTGGGGGAATGGTAAGACAAGACAGACAAAACTGGACAAAAGATACATAATATACATAAGTACAAAATACAGTTGAACAACTATGAAAAACACAAGCACGCACACCTGCTTACACTCTCTTGTAAATGATTAATTGAAATATTCTATAAACTCTAAAGAGGTATGTTTTCAACTGTGATTTAAAAAGAGGAAAGGTTTGAATAATTGTAATGATAAGTAATTGTAATGCATGCTGTATTTGCTTACCTGCAGTTTTCAAAATGATTGCTTTGTTTTTCTGTTGCCATGTGCGGTCCCTGTCATATCTGCTGAACAGGTAAGAGAAAGTTTTACCATCTTTGCTGTATTCATGGGAAATAAATTGTTGTGTAACTTTTCATTTGATTTTAAAGGAATAGTATGGATTTCTTTTGGCTTTCTTTTTTATCTAGGTGGGAGATTGAAGGGGTGAAGATGGGGGAATTTAGAGAAGCGGGGATGAAGAAAGAAGGTTAAACAAAAAAAGTTTCTCTTTTTTTCTCTCTCTCTAACTCACTCACTCACATACACACACACACGCACACCCACACACACACACACACATTTAGTATCAGTATATGTATATTATTGTTTTGCCGGTGGTCAAGGGATCGATTACGACTAAGACCACCACGGCGACTGAAGTGATGATGATGATGATGATGATGATGATGATGATGATGATGATGATGATGATGATGATGATGATGATGATGTTGTTGTTGAGATAGTTAAGCCACAGAGATGGACAAAACAAGTTCACATATTTTAGCACCACAGATTCTTTTCCAACTTAGTGTGACTCCCCTCCACAGAAAAATAACGTTACATTAAGCCACAAATAACCTCACGATGATTCATTTGTTCATATGCCTAGAAATAATTATGATAATGATGATGATGATATATAATAATAACAATAATATATAATAATAACAATAATAATAATAACAATAATAATAATAATAATATTATTATTATTATTATTATTATTATTATTATTATTATTAACATTTGTACAGCGCCCTTCCTCACAAGAGCACATAGCGCTTTACAGCAAAGTTTGTTTTTTTAAATCACCAAAGTGGATACTAATAATAGAAACGCTGCGGAAGTGTGTATTGTAGGTATAAAACAGGAAGTGACGTCTAAAATTCAAAGCTTAGCGGTCGGTTGGAGCAACGATGATCCATTGTATCTTTTAATGGACAATAATGCAGTTTGGCCAGCCAGCGCATTGTGACGACAAACAAATAAATATCCCTACTCCCCTGGCCCTTGAAATTGACAATGTACGGTGTTTGGACAGAGAAACAGCATGGCCACCTCAGTAATTTCGTTTTTGTAGGTTTTCATACGCAAAACCTGTCAAACATTCAACTTTCATCTCCGTAAAATAGGCCTTGTCCGCAAACATCGGACCACTGACGCTACTGTCAAACTCATCTCCTCTCTTGTTTTGTCACGCTTAGACTACTGTAACTCTCTCCTGGCTGGACTTCCTTCTTCTTCTATTTATCTGCTCCAACGTGTTAAGAACTCAGCTGCACGTCTGGTTCTCAAAAGGAAAAAATCTTATCATATCACTTTCCTTCTACATTCACTCCACTGGCTTCCAGTGTCTCATAGAATTATCTACAGAATCGCTATTTTCTGTT
>CM072526.1:29660328-29687828 GCA_036898135.1 Oncomelania hupensis
ATCGCATTTGTTTGACTTACTTAATGATTGAATACTTATTGCATTGGACAACCATTAATATTTTAACAATCCTACGCATCATCTTCAAATCTTATTAGTAATAAGCCTAATCACGGGGGTCTATGCATTTTTACCTGCCATGAAGTAACTTTCAATTGTGTTTGTTGTTTTTAAATATCTTCTCGTCTCATTCGGCAGTTTATCAGTCGATTTATAAATTAATATCTCAAGTTTCAGTTGCAGTCAGGGTTCTTCTTCTTCTTCCGATAGATAACTACGATCTGTAACTGAGACAATTGCTGTTGTGTAAAACTTATTGTCAGTTTGTCACGTGTGCACGTGTACACGTCTTGATCCAACCTGAAAGCTTCGTAAAATTGTCTTTACTTTTCGCGGTATATAGGTAGCAACGCACATTCGACGCCATTTCAGTTTGCCTCCCGTACGGAATCATTGGCTTCTCACGTCCTGTGCTTGCAACTAGACAACAGTCGCCAACGATGGTCACGGTTTTTTTTAGCAATCTTGAAAGCAACCCAATCAAGTTGGCCAGGTTGAGTTCAACTTTGCAAACCGTGAGCAATGTTGGCGACTCGTGGCTAGTTGCGTGCATGTCGGCGAATCTGTTTAGTTATATTAATTTCAGTTTTATAATTAAGTCGTTTAAAAACAATAGACCAAGGTCCAAATTCTGTTCACAAATTATCGCATTGATCGAATCCTTGATGGACATTAAAACGCGTCATCATACGAAGTTCAGTAGAAAAAGTTTTCCGTGGTATTAGGGCTGTAGCAGGCTTTCTTTCCAACAAAAATCAAAAGTTTACCCATCAGATATTTCCCGATGTAGTAAGGCAGTGATCTCATTTGCTCGATTGAGAGAAAGATTGATGATATGCGACTGAACCAGTATTAATACTAGCCAACATTCCCGAGCCTTAGTAAGTAAGCAGACAGGTTTTTTTTTAATTTTAAATAAAACAAAATCAAAGTTTCCCCATGAAAACTGGTCAATATAATCTAATGCACGGCAATGCAGTGATCGCATTTTGTTGAGAGATAGATTGATGATATGCGACTTAACCCATATTAATACCAACCACGATCTTTGATAATAAGCAGCATCCAATGGGCTTACTAGTACATACAGATTGTCTTTTCCACAAGACATATTAAACGTTAACTCAGTATTGCAGTGATCGCATCTATTTGACGTTGAGTTGATTTATGAATTGATGTTTAACCAGTATTGATTCTTTGCAACGTTCTCAAGCTTAATTAGTAGGTAGGCATGCATGTCTTTTTAAAAAGTTAATAAAATCTAATTTCACTGGCAATGCGGTGATCATATTTCCTGGACTGTGAGATATGTTAACCCATCAGAAAGTTTTGTCTAATCTAAAATTTATTAATGCGGTGATCGCAGTTATTTTATGTGGAGTTTATTGATAAATTGATATTGAACCACTATTGATTCTAAGCAACGTTCTCAAGCCAAATTAATAAGTAGATGTCTTTTCTTAAAAAAAAATTAAAAACAGAGCACCTATAGAGTTTTCCAGATCAAAAGTGCACCTATTAGAGTTTTTTAGAGTAGAGTGTAATTCAAAATACTACTACCATCGTACTAAATGGACTGATATAGACAGATAGTGACTTTACCAGTATTAATGCTTAGCAACTTAACCTCAAGCCTAGCTCTTCAAATAAACCAATCAAATGTTTACCCATCAGGAAAGCAGAGTTGATCGCATTTGAGATAGTTTAAGTTGATTGATGTTGGGGGTACTAACCAATATTTATATTTAACTAGAATTAATTAATTAATGCTAAGTAGCCTCCTTTGATTTATTCTGTTGAAAGATGAATAGATAATGGATAGAATTTTCCTGATTGAATTTCAAAGAAGCATGTAAAGCTTATTAATTCTATAGAGAATTTAGGGTGTATAGGATCAGAACTAGGCAGGCATTGGAAAGCATACAATGGTTATGTCATAATATAATGAACAATACATTCTGGGCTAGGGGAATGATAGGAGATTGAAGAAGGGGGGAAGATGGGGGCGCGTCAGCGTGTATTGACGATGGTGTTTTCTCGTTTTGAGATAAGTAAAATACATTTTGCGCCCTCTTTTTGTTTTATATACAGACGTAATATTCGCCTCCACTGAAAGTATATAAATGGTATACTAAACATATTTTTAACTGTTAATCAGCTCTTTTTCCGCCACACTCTCAACCCAAAATTAAAACTTTCAGTGGAGGCGAATATTACGTCTGTGTATAAAAGAAAAAAGAGGGCGCAAATCAAAGTCAGAAGTTGAATCGGAGAGAAAAGTTGAATGGGAGAGATGGGAGAGCTAGCAAGTGTGGGTATTGTTCTGTAGAGGATTGGTGGGATGAACGAAGGGGTGGTTTGGGGAGGGGGAGAGGTAAGTTGTATTCATTGTAGCTGGACATATTTTTCAACGACAGCAATGGAGCATTTGGGAGGGTACTTAGATTTTAATGAGAAGCTTTGCAGGATGAGAGAGTTAGAAAGAAGATAGTGGCGTAATACAGTAGCACATTATGGTGTCAGAATTTGCAGAAGAGATAGAAAGTTTTGCAGATCTGTGTTTGGCTAAGGATTAACAGCAAGTCGTGCTGGAATCTCCTTTCTGATTCACTGTCCCAACGCCCTTCACAGATACCTAGCCTTCTCTCTCTCTCTCTCTCTCTCTCTCTCTCTCTCTCTCTCATACATACACACAAACACACACCTACGCACACACGCACGCACACACAAACACATACACACACACTTATGCGCGTGGCATGCTGTACAACGGTGGGTATTAGCGCGGTATATCATGCCAAGCTCTCTGAGGTCTGGTCATGCACCATAAACAATTTCAAACAGTAACAGTTATTCCACATTAAAAAAACAAAACAAACGCATCGTAAACAATATTTCCCGTGTTCCCAGTTTAGATCCAGACTTCTTGATGTCTAAATCTGTGCATGGCAGTACTGGTTTCTCACTATGCTGGAAGTCTTGTGAAAGAAAGAGGGCTCAGCGACGCATTTACAGTATGACCTACAAACCACACGTTGCCAGATCTCGCTAAGCTTTTTCATTTCCCCGTGGAATGGGGGTCGAGTCTTTCGGGAGATCCAGAACTTCTACAACTCTGTGAGTGTATTCTTTAGTGCCCTGTGTTTATAAATAATACAGACTATGTTGACCTCGGGTAGGGATCCAGAACTTCCAGCGCTCTTTGAGTAAGTCATTTTGTGTTTTCTATAATGATATCAAATCCAGAGCATGTTGAATTTGAGTTAGTATTCATCCAGTCCAATGTCTGCTTGTATAGTGCTGAACTCCGTGTTACAATACAGATTGGAGGCGCTTAACGCAATCTTAGTGTCTTGATTCGCTGAGTTGGGCTTATAAAGTGACAGTAAAACCTCATGCTAAAACATTTGTTATTGCCACCATGGTAAATGGCATGAAATTAAGTTCAAATTAAGAAGGGTTCATTGATCCTATTCCCTTATTACTTCGATGACGTTGCTTAGCGGCTGTCGTGCTATCGCTGAGAAAGCTTCCCGAGAAACGTTCAAGGATGGCATTCGTCCTTGGAAATCTTCAACTGACATATTATCGCCTGATGTCGTAGTCTTTTAAACTTGCAATTGCTCATTCCGTTTAAGAGAAATCTTGGATATACACAGTATAGGTCGTGTGGCCTCATTTTGGTTTAAATAATGTAAAAACGTGATCATTACTTTTGTTAGCCGATCCTCGTGTATCGCACCAATAACGCGCATCCCACAGTTCTGTTGACTTTGTGAAGACTGTGCATTGTCGGATGAAAACGTGATGGAGGGATTTGGTCACAGGTGAACCATGCAGGCAAGGTCGTGACGACAGTGGCGGTTTATTTCCGCTTTTGGGGTGGAGAGAGGGTGGGGGAGAAAGACAGAGGCAGACAAAGAAGAAAAAAAGGAGGGGGGTAAAGGGCATATATATTTTTTAACCATCACTGCTAGCACCTTCCGCAGCTGTTTGGATATGAACGTGCGCTCTCAAAGAACACTACTGAAATAATTATACCAATTAGTTTTTAATATTAGGCTATTTAAGTCCTTGAACCTTGTTCGAAGATCTTAAGAGTTGCTTTTCGGCAGTTAGAGGTAAGAAAATGCTATGTTACATTTTGCAACGTGGAAAGTGTGTCCAATGAAAAACTTAGCACAGTATAAAGCAGAGAAAGGAGACGATGGATTTAAAGAAAACGTATCACTTTAATTAGCGCCAGTGCAAATGATCGCTGTTATTGTGATTATGGAAAGAAGACCCTCAGCAACTCGATCAGGCGTGCTGATTATGAAAGTTAATCTCCCGTGTAATCAAGTCCTGAGCGGCTCTACAAGAAGTCCTGCTCTTACGAAATGAGAAGTGCGTGTAGATGATGGTATCATTGTCTGATGACTCGCTTGTTGTAAGTTAATGTTGGATGATGACAGGTGGTTTGTTTGTGGTTGCTTGTTTTAAGAATGTTTCTCTTGCCTCGCAAAGTCGCTGTCTCCGTGCCTTCCTGACCAACTGTAAATATATATGTTAATCGGTGCCGCGTGCGAGTGATTGTTCGATCGGGTAGGTGGGGACGACGATGACGACGACGACAATGATGATGATGATGATGATGATGATGATGATGATGATGATGATGATGATGATGATGATGATGATGATGATGATGATGATGATAGTCATGATGATGATGATAAATACTTGTATTGCACCGTTCGCTCTTGTACCGCAAAATGCCGTCAATATCCATACGAACATCATTATTATAGCATGTTTAGTGCTGTTGCAGCTTAGTGGCTTATTTGGTGTGTGCAGGACACATGTGTTGACCATTGACAATGAGCTAAGCTGTGGTGACAAACTCTCATCACACTCCCCTCTGCTCAGACTTCACTGTGAGTTCACATTCCAGACTGTACATGCGCATTACTCTCCATCACAGTTCTGATGCCTGGAACGGTCTAAAACAGTTGTCCTAGTTGAAAACGCGTGGTGAACGATGGTTTTGTCCCAGACTTGTTGTTTCGGTTTATGGCTCACAATTGAAGGCTGTTCAGTTATTGTACAAGACTAGTGAAAGCCAATCATTTCGATAACATTACTTATTAATTTTGTTTCGTTCGAGTTTAAATTATTCTTTGCTTTTCTATAAACGGTTATATTCAAAGTTCGGATATAAGGCGATTCTAGGTTCCCAAGCTTGAAATTATTCCATGTCGACTATACTAGCATGGGCAGTAATCGTGTAATCTGAACTCCTTTGCCGTGACATCCTGTCTTAGTACGTGATTCAGCATCGCATGTCACTGTACGCAGGTCCTAATCTTCTCACCTGAGATTAGACTCGGGTTTCCAACCTTCATACCAGCGTCCGACATCTTGAATTAAGTCGGTATTAATTAACGTTGGGTGATGTTATGTTGAACATTTGTCTTCTCGCCTTTCTTGTAAACACAGTCGCAGTGTCGATTATTTTTTGACCAAGTCTTAGTAAGGATATGGTGGATGGTAGTTAGGCACTTTGAGTTAAGCAGCTTACAAAATTCAATATTTAAAAGCCGAATGTTATTTTTTTCTAGTTTGGACGTATACCTCTTTTTATCAGCATCAGCTTTGTGAGGATTGTGATTTCCTTCAATGGGTGATGGTAATTTTAGTTAACAAACAATATAACTATTAACATATTATTTAATATTGCCTTTAGCCCACTTTCCAGCTCAAAAGGCTTCTCATGGGGCTTACCGGCATTCGAGGTAAAGCCATTATTCACAGTTTGCTGAACGACAACAAAGACGTCAACTTGCTGCTAGCTTAATTTCACTTAGATATAATTCATCGTCAATAGAGAGGATTGTGGTTGTGGGTTCCATCCCCGCCGAGACAACCTACTTTGCTCAGCTATGACTCTTTCGAGATCATCGAGAGTTTTATTCGGATTCTCCGGTTCCCTCCCTCTTAATAATGATATTGCAGGCTATCTAAATTTTAAATGTTAAAATTGTAATTAGCGCCTTATTAGAAGGGTGTATCGAACCCAGTTTCAGAATTCCCGAGAGATGGATGAGCAGCATGTTATGATAATGATCAATTCCTAATATGTAATAAACATGAAAGCAGTTGGAGGCTAAATTATTCACCTGCATGCCAGAACATAATGCCAAAGTTTCTTCTTCTTCTTCTTCTTCTTCTTCTTCTTCTTCTTCTTCTTCTTCTTCTTCTTCTTCTTCTTCTTCTTCTTCTTCTTCTTCGTTGTGCAAGAAAGACTGTTAAATGCAGCTTAAAGACATCTTCTTTGTCCACACTTAATACCCCCCTTCTCCCTCCCCTCAAGAACAAACCCTTAACGGGAATCCCTTTTAAAGTTTAAGGAAAGAGGAGTTAAATGGACAAAAAACACGAAAGACAACTCTAGCAGTGCCTTGTACTTGAGGGCTA
This sequence comes from Oncomelania hupensis, assembly GCA_036898135.1. Lineage (NCBI taxonomy): Eukaryota > Metazoa > Mollusca > Gastropoda > Littorinimorpha > Pomatiopsidae > Oncomelania > Oncomelania hupensis. Next base: position 29,666,845 of record CM072526.1, read on the forward strand.
AAGCACACTGCGTGACTATGCAGAAAACTACGGATGATTAACTTGGGGAACACTTTTTTTTCTGTCTTTCTCTAGTTTCGTGGTTGTTCTGACTTTGCGGAGCTTAAGCCTCTTGCAGAAAAGCATTGATATTTAATCACGGGCCCTTCTTCTTCTCACTTTTTTCTTGTCCCCTTTTTTTTTTTCAAAGGCAGCCGCTATTTGAAAAGAATTAATCCGGCAACTTGGTGGAAAATCCTCCTCGCTAGTAATTATCTCGACTTTGTCCCGCGCTCATCAATACCGGCTTTCCGCCATGGCTTGCGAGAGATAGCACCCCACCAATCACTTACCCGCCACAGCAAACTGTGGACTGGACCAGTGCTTAATCAAACGTGGCTTGGTTGTGGGACTAAATAAAATTGTACTTAATGGTTCTTGTATAGCGCATTTCCATATCAAAGAACTGCTCAAGGCGCTGCCGAAATTATGATTTAACTCTGGACGCCAAACTCGCCAAATATATATAAAACAACAACACAACCACCACTCGTTCCCATCACACATCATCATTGAAACAATGATTGAAGATTGAGAGTCTTTCGTTTACGATGACTGGAGTAAGCCACGATGATCAGGTTCTTCATCGCTGTTAACCCGGGCTTCATGACTGGAGAGCGCTCATCTATACTAGACCAGTCAAATGCTTATCTTGACTGATCTTCTCCGCTACTCGCACCATCAAGGACACGCGGGTTTTCGCCATTAGCAATGCGGGTTCATCAGCGACGGATCCCTTTAGGAACTCCGACGAACTTGTTTGTCAGCGCTGTTGAATTTGCGGGCGGCGGAGCATGTGTCTGTTGCGGGAAGAAAAGCGACGCTACCTTGAAGACAAGCAGCTACAGCGGGACTGACCCAGCCTCTTCTGACAACTAAGCACGCGCTTCCTTTTATCAACGGGTGAGAAGAGAAGGCGATCCTGCGTGTATTGTGCAAAAGCGAGAGTGATCCGGAGTTGAGGAGGTAGGCGCTCTGGATGCGGGATAGAGGCAGGAATTTATTCTGCACCGCGCTAACTCTGGCCCATTATGGCTGGGAGAAAAGGAGCCCAGTCCTGTTTGACATGGAGGCAACACAGGGAAGCGGGATTGTAAATTGGGATTTAAAGCCAGGAGGAGTCCTATGGAGAAAGAGGGAAGGAGGCTGGCCGCGGCCGTTCCGCCGAAGGGGGATTAATTCCAGCAGGATTAAGGATGCTTGCTTCAGAAATGTGTTTGCTTATCTCCCCTCCGCCTGTGTACCTTTAATCGCCATCTTTTTTCCCCCCCTTTTTTTCCCCACCTCCCTTCGCAAAGTAGCGTCTTCCCGTGTAGCTTTTCCTTATTCTTCCCAAAGCCTCCATTTACTTAATGTCCTGGGGACCGAGAAAAGAGGTTTTAGCGGGAGAAGGGGAGGTAAGGCGCAACCTCGGGAGCGGTTCTCTGTGCTAGTCCTAGAGCCTGGGCCCTGACGCGGGGATTTATCCTAGTTCCCGGGCCCGGGCCCTCAAAATTAGTGATAAGCTCCCTGTTTGAATGGACCCATTGCGGGTCTGATAGAAATCCCATTTTTATCGGAGATTGATTTGTATCGGGCAAGAGGGGGCGCGGAAGTACCCAAAGCACTCGTTTTTTCTTTCACGATCGACCTGTTTTCCGCCTTTTTCAGAACTTTTTTGAACTTTATACTCTTTGTGTTACTTGTGCTAGCAGAAAAAACTTTTCTTTTTCTTTAACTCTCGCATCTCTCCATCTTCCCTATCTTCTTATCCCCCTGTTTCTTATCCTCTTCTCCTGGCCTGGCCGAAAGGTTGTGTCTAAATCCTCCATTTAACATTCAAATTACGGGCGACGCAGTAAAGTCATGCATAGCCGCTGCCTTCACGGCTCAAGGGGTCGGTAATCCTGTGTGATTAGATTTAAGCAAATCAACTCTTCCCCTTGCATAGGCACATAGGGACAGAAACCAGTCTGGTCTCCGCCGACTCTGTGTGGCTGTCTATATCAGATTTGGCCTGCCAATGATTTAAATAGCTCCTGCTCCACTATCCCCCCATGTCTCCTTTATTGAAGATTGAAGATTCTACTTTTGATTGGATTCATGGCACTCACTGTTTAGGCCTTTCACTATTATACTGAAGGAGGAGAAGAAGAAGAAGAACAAGAAGAAGAAGAAGAAGAAGAACAAGAACAAGAAGAAGAAGAAGAAGAAGAAGAAGAAGAAGTATACTGAAACAGAAGAAGAAGAAGAAGAAGATGATGATGATGATGATGATGATGATGATGATGATGATGATGATGATGATGATGATGATTACGATGACGATTAGGATGATGAATAGGATGATGATTAGATAGCATCAGACATCAGCGACTGAAATGATTCTCTAAGTTATTTAAGTTGTTACGTGTCTGCACTTCACTTGGAAAATTCGAAATTTCAAATATTTGGAGAAAGATTTTAATGCAACAAAAAACTTACATAAGTTTTGTTTAAAAACATTCTCTACTCTGGTATATGAGTATAACTTGAAAGGTACAAAATCAGACTACGAGCTGAAACTGAAATCTTTTGAAGAAAATAAAACTGCTCAGTGGACGATGATTTTACCACAATGCGCAAACTCGCAGAAAGCATGTCTTGGATGGCGTATGCTCGATCCAGAAGTTGGCAATCTATCTGTGCATTCCTGATCTCGGACAGTACTAATACCACTACAATCTGTAAGATTAGTAAATGGATGGAAGAAGATAAAACACAGCAGAATAAAGGATTCTCTATACATGTATTTCGCCAAAACGCTTCGTCAGCAGTTACAAGCCAACTTTCTGTGATTCATTCTTTTATTGGATGAATAAAACGTGATGACCAACCAACTATTGAGCTTAGCATTTGTTAAAAGGGAACTGCGCAAATTAAGAACACAGGCAAAGATCGTGAGCAGCTCTTTTAACTGCAACACGCACAATTTGATGAGCTTATTGCTTATGGGGTTCTGCGTTCTTCAAACACCGACACACTATTCTCTGTCATCGTTTTCATTTCGTTCTTAAGGGAGTGTAACACAGTCGCTGTTGACTGAAGTCTGGACTGAAAAGTTGAAAAAGCGAGCTGGATGGCGTGGAAGATGGGGTGTGCTTGAGCTCTAGGCCGGGCTTAGTGGACAGACAGAGATGAGAGAGAGAGAGAGAGAGAGAGAGAGAGAGAGAGAGAGAAACTGGGACTCTCTGTTCATGCTAGATTGCTTCCATGGTGGGTTAGTGGCAGCTTAATTCTTGCTTTGCCATTAGACTGGCCCCAAAAGGCGCTCCCAATGCACTGGTAAACAACCTTATTTCAAAACCAAAGCGATGTATTTTTGAGAGTAAAGGAGATGCTCCATTGATGTTCCAGAGAAAAGAAGTAATGCTTTATTTTTTACAGTACCGTGGGGCAGAAGGTTAATACATCAACCACGGCAAACAGGGGTGGTTAACGCACTCAATTTTTCATCTTTGATTTACATGCCATGGTGTTTCAAAAGTAATGGCAACTGGCATAAGAACTTAGCGAAAATGCAACGTCAAAGAGCGCCCAAGAAGGCGGCTCAGAGCTGATCTGTTGCAATTTATTACCGTCACATATCAAATGAAATTGGCTTTTCACTCTACATGGATCTTTGGGCGAAAGACACATTTTGAGATTTACTAAGAAATCTGCTGCCGTTTATCTTCTGTTTCTCCTTTTGTCTCGCTTTCCAGATATATATGTACTGACGATAAAATATTAATAATGATACAACTTTTTTGTTTAAAGACTGCGAATCAAGATGTTAATATAATATGTAGAAATACTTCAGTTAGAAAGGACAAATATACAAAGCGGTACGACTGAATTAATGTAATATATTCTGGGCATTAATTACTGTCCATGATCCACCCCCTCATGAATAATCTTGTTTATCACAGATCCTTGATGAGCTAATGCCCAATGGTTTATCCGTGAACTGGCATTAACATCCGTGCACAGATTGGAACTGCTTCATTCGACACACTAAGACTATTGAATTTTGCCCACATTACTTTCTCTTTTATGTTCTTTTTAAATATGGCTGCTATTTAAACCTCGATGAAATTGCTATCAGTTAGCAATAAGACCTCGTTTAATCATTGCAGTTTTAAGAGAGTTTGAAAAGATGTTTTATCTACACCTTATATACGCTTAAAGTCTTTTGAAGACATACACTCCATCTGCACTTATTGTAATTAAACATTTTCATGTTCGATATTCTTGGATTTCACGAAGGTAGAAGGGAGCTCAGCCTTTATTTAACAGTAAACAGTAAACAGTAAACTTTATTGTCCAAAAGAAACAACAGAAAGACAAGAAGACAAAATGCCGTCACCCCCCCCCCCCCTCCACACACACACATACACACACACACACAACACACACACACCCATCACAACATCCCCCAACTCAACATCCAAACACGTGAACGCAAGCACGCGCCCACCCCTGCCTCGCCACACCCCCCCCCCCCTCCACACCGCCACACCGCCACACCCAACAACAGCACCCGCACGCGCACAGACAAACCACTCATGCTACAACCCATCACTACATTGACAGTAATATATTCCATTTGTCCATCTTCATCCCCCCCCCCAACTCATCACCACAGTTCTTTTTCCACACTTGGAACCGATGTGGGGCCCAACTGGCCACAGCACGGAGAGAATGTCCCTGATGTCTAGTGGTGTTGATTGTACACCCTGATGGCAGTGGGCACAAAAGAGTTCTTGTAGCGCTCTGTTCTGGCCTTCACACTGCGAAATCTCTCTGACGTACCCCGAGTCGACTGGTGTGAGGCGAACCCGTTGTGATGTGAAGAGGGTGGGTGGGGTCTGCCATGACGGCCCTGACACGCCTCAGCACCTTCATTTCGTACAATGTCTGGAGATCAGTGACTGGGGCCCCAATCACGCTGCTGGAAGTCTTCGTCAACTTCACCAGCCTGTTTAAATCACATGCTTTCAGGCTGCCCTGAAAACACAAGCTGTTGAACGTGATGATGCTCTGCACTACGCCCTGGAAGAAGGTCTGCAGGACAGCCTTCTGGACGTCGAACGACCGCAGTTTCTTGAGGAAGTAAATGCGCTGGTTGCCTTTCTTCACCAGCAGTGTCGTGTTCTCTGTCCAGTCTAGCTTGTTGTCCAGGATGGTTCCCATATACTTGTACTGGGTGACAACCTCTACTTGCTCGTTGTTTATCAGCAGGGGGGGGGGGGGCATGGGCGGCTGGACCTCTCCTGAAGTCGACTATCATTTCTTTAGTCTTACTGACGTTCAGGAGGAGGAAGTTTTCCTCACACCACTGGACCATGGTGCTGACGGCTGTCCGGTAGGGGGTCTCGTCATCACCCAACACTTTCCCCGAGATGGAAGTGTCGTCCGAGAACTTTATCTGAAGGACACCCCCGTCCGAGCACCGGCAGTCGGTCGTGTAGATGGTGAACAAGGCTGGGGAGAGTACGCAGCCCTGAGGGACGCCCGTGTTCACCACGACGACCTGGGACATGGTGACCGAGTCACCGGCGGAGATCCTCACCTGCTGAGGGCGGCAAGTCAGAAAGCTGTACACCCACAAGATGAGTGTGGGATTGACCTCCATCTTCAACAGCTTGGACATCATCAGATGGGGCTGGATTGTGTTGAAGGCCGAGCTGAAATCCAAGAACAGCAGCCTGACGTAGTATTTTGGCCTCTCCAGGTGCTTGTAGGTCTCGTGCAGCAGAGTGTTGATGGCGTCGTCCGTGCTGCGGTTCGCCATGTAGGCAAACTGGTAAGGGTCTTGGTGGGGCTGGGTGCACTGCAGCAGGTGCCGCAGCACCAGCCTCTCCAGGCACTTGAACGGCACCGAGGTCAGCGCCACAGGTCGAAAGTCATTGTTCACCTTGGGGGTTGGTTTCTTGGGGACGGGGACAACAGTGGGCACCACCCCAGTGTCGAGGGACGCCTGGAAAAGTCTAGTGAAGACCGGTGCCAGGGACTCGCTGCACAGCTTTAGGACATCAGTTACAGTACAGCATTCAATATCAAGTTTGCCACTAATGCAAAAAATCGTATTTGTAACACAAAACTATTAGAGCTTATACGAACTTAGTTTAATTATTCACATTATCTTCGGGTATGTGTATTATACTGATTGTAATGGCAGTCTGGATTTCGCAGCGATTTGAGGCTCTTTTTTCGATCTTAAGTCCCGGCGATCTGTGCTTGCATGATGATTCTAATTAGAATACAGGTCAGTGGCTAAACTAAAGGCTCACATCTTTTATGCTCTATCTCTTAACTAAAAACTATTTTCTTTGCAGTTGTGCCTTAATGGCGCACAACTTTTGTGTTCTCTAACGGTGGCCTAATGGGGTTAAATTAACATTTTTGGCTGTAACTATGTCGCCATTTTTATTGCGAATTAAGCCCTTTTTTTCAGCTTTCCCGATAATGCTAAAATCAAATCAATCTAGTTTAGCTGTGGGCTTCATAAAGCGATGACAACCAAGTGTTCCAACCTTCACTTGTTGAAAGCAGGATGAAATTAATTCATACTGTGTTCTCTCTGTCCCTCGCTTGCTCGCTCGCTCTAATTGCAGGCTTCAAAAGAAAGATTACCCCGGTCCCTAATCCCCTCATCTAGAGCTTGCTAACTTTTTTCGTTGTTAACTCCCCTCTTTACCTTCACCTTCCCTTTCCTTTGACCTTTACCTTTTAGTTTGGCGTTCACACTGTTCATGGCGTTCACAACCAAGGAAATTTAATAACATAAGTTCCACTTCCCTAATATAATTTTATTGGACAACCTCCTACCTTACACGATGACTCGCCCCAGTCCCCCCACTCACACCCCTTTCTTGTTGCTGCCACTTTCGGTTTTCCTGTTGCAAAATACAACCTGTATTGGCGGTGTGCCTACAAGTATGCTCAGCTTCATTTTCTCCATTTTTGTACTGTGAAGTTGTCATAAAATGTGTAATGTATATTGACGTAACAATTGATTAATTGTTTTTTCCCCCTGGGACTGGGAGGTATGTGTAGATAAAATTCATACATCAACATATATATATATATCGCCTACATCTCTCCAAACCCTCTCCACCATCACCACAATAACCCTCCTACTTCGTTCTTCACTCGCCCATCCGACGTGGCTTTCTTCCTGTCACGTGTTCACCGTCAAAAGTGTTCTTTGTGCTGTCTTTTGAGCTGGCACACGGGCCGCAAGCATAATCCGCGGAGAGTGCTTTCGCTAGAACGGCTTAGGATCAGCCAGCAGCACCAGAGTATTGGAGACCTAACAGACTACGCCTAGAAAAGTTCCAGAGGGGGGAGTGGTTGAAGGTGGGGAGTGGGGAGAGAATAGATGTGGCAGAGTGGCTTATAGTATTACAATGCTCGCCTCTCGTGCAGAACCCCCGGTTCCATTCCCGATGGTGATATTTGAATTCTATTAAAACAATTTTGCCGCCAGAAGTGGATTTTCTCTGATGACTTCTTTACCATGATAATTCCTCCACCAACCCCACCCTCAATCCCCTCCACTAGTATCGCCGTTGTGACACGTTAATAAAACGGTTTGTTTGCTCACTCACACTGTAAGCATACAACAAATGCTCTCTCTCTCTCTGTCTATGTCTCTCTCACTGTCTCTGTCTCTCTCTCTCTCTGTCTATGTCTCTCTCACTGTCTGTCTCTCTCTCTCTCTCTCTCTCTCTCTCTCTCACACACACACACACACACAAACACTCGCACCTTTCACACAAAATCTAAAACCCACTTCTCCCTTCCAACACCTACAAGTACACCACAGGCGTAAAATGGTTAATTTTACGATCTCTACACACCTGCAGTTTATCTTTATCTTAATCTGAAAACTGATTTGGCTGAAGGGTCAAAGCAGAATAAAGATTAACTCGATAATACACTTTAGTGTCACTGCGGTTAATAGCCAACAGCAAGTGGTTAAAATATTATATTACTTCCTTCTATCAAACATTTCCAAAAGAAAAAAAAAAGATTAAAAATTGCTTCCCTCTCTTTTAAAGTTAGAGAACAAGAAGTTCAACTCTCCTCTATTGAAGGTACAACGTGATATACTAAAGACTACAGTTCGATTAATCAGGTGAGAAAGAAGAAGGTGGGGGTGGATGGGAAGTGTTGTCCCTCTGTCACAATGAAGTAAGATAAGATATATCAGCTCCACTTTATATTTCCTTGTACCGGAAGGACGGACAGCAAAGGATGGGGTGGGTTTGTGGCGGCTTGTACAAATTAGCTGTTTGCTACACTTGCTGGCAGAAGTCAAGATGGAATCTACATCGGCTAAAACCTACGTTTATTAACCTTAGGCCACAGACCACTGAGCTACAGTAATCGTAGAACTAAAGAAACAAAATTATAATTTGCTGATGTCCAAATCGAACCTAACTTGCACTAATCGTATTGTCATAAAATTTAAACATAGAACACTGTTTAAAGAGTTGGGCTCCATCATGTAGATTTATTTAATCCATTGTTTTATTTGAGACTACATTCCCACTACATTTGTATTAAATTTGAAGTTTAAAGCTTACCTTTATTATTTACGAGAAAGGGGCCGGGTAGCTTAGTTGGTAAGAGCGTCTTGCTAGTAACCGAAAGGTCGCTGGTTCGAATCCCGGATTGGTCAACGTGTGATCATATTATTTTCCCCTTTACCAACAACTGGCCCGCTGGTGTCAGTATAAATCGGTCCAGTAGTCACCTATATGCGAAAGTGTCGTGTGACTATAATCTACAAACAACAACAACATTTACGATAAATTTAGTTAGTAGTCATAGATTGCGTTTTGTCATTTTGTTTAGAAGTGTCTGGTGTAATAGAGTGCAGTTTGGCCAGAGAATATTGGAATATGGTCATTACTAATACATAATGTTGTGATGCCGACTACTAAAGCATGTTTGAATCAATAGAGACTGGTACAATATGGCCATAATGAGGCGGGTTGTGTTTATCGCAAAGCCCATTCACAGTATGGACGTATCGCAGTGCCTTGACTCCTTTATGACTCTCATCTCAGATTTGCTCCCATCATTTAAAGTGCTTTTGCTTTTATCCATAGAAGATCGTTGCGCAGATTTTGTTTATCCCCGGGTACAATCACAGGACCGTTTGCTGGTGGGACGTCTCATTTCAAATTCTTGTCGCCTACTTAAACTGTTACTTCTCAGCGATTCGCTATGGAAGGGGGTGAATCATTTTAAATTGGAAACACACGGTGTTTGGGGAAGAAAATGGCGGTTTGTTTTTGTGTATATTTTGTTTTGCTTCTTAAAGGTTTTACTGTGTTTGAGTGTTTGTGTGTGCGTTCACCATACAACCATTGTTACTGTCTGATTTTTAATCTCTCGTTGTCTCTGTCTGTCTGTCTCTCTGTCTCTCTCTCTCTCTCTCTCTCTCTCTCTCTCTCTCTCTCTCTCTCTCTCTGTATCTGTCTCTCTGTTTCTGTTTCTCTCTCTCTCGCGTTTTTTGTTCTCTCTCTCTCTCTCTCTCTCTCTCTCTCTCTCTCTCTCTCTCTCTCTCCCTCTCTCTCTCTCTCTCTCTCTCTCTCTCTCTCTGTCAGATCTGCCAAGCACCTTTGCCATCCGGAAGCGTCCCAGCAGCTGCTGTGCTTTCAGTTCAGCAAGGACAGTCCTTAATGAAGATGCAGACTCCAAAAGCAACAACCAAAGGCCACAAAACTGTGATTGGCGAAAGCATCCCGCAACAACGACCTTAACTGCTAACGGCTTTCACTGAGTCGGAAAAATGTATGTGGTTAAGTGGTCTGGGATTAGTGTTCATTTGCATAGGAAACAGATTAACCTGGCCGGGGTTATCCGGGGAAAGGGGAGAGCGGGGGCTAATGCTCGCCGCTTTTCAAAGGCGCAGGGAGACTAATGGTCGCCAGTCGCTGATTTTTGCCACTTACATCAAGAGACGTATGCCGTTGCATGCTGGGAAGCAAAATGGCGCCCCCTGCCGGGAGCGCTGAGTGCAAAAGAGGAGAGAACCCCGTGACAGAGTATTTAGAGACTTGCACAGTCTGATTTTCCACTGCATACAGAACTCCCTGTTTGTTTCCTTTATGTAGCCTGAAACTGAGGTCATGCACATAGCACTGTGACTGACACCCAGATTCAATTTAACAAATTTGTATTACCATCAAAAGACGCCTGGGAATAATCTATCTTTTAAACTAAGACAACTGGTATGGTCTTGAACAATTGTTGCATGCATACAGTCTGCGAGCTTTTATGTTTCTGCTTGCAGAAGTAAGGACTTGAACTGGTAGTAATTTGTTTTGAGACCACAGTTTTGTAAACAAGCGTAAAAGCTGCGTAGTACCTGTATCAATCACAATATGCTTATTATGTTGTTACTGGAATTATTGTTTAGTCAACAGACGTAGTATATAGTTATATAACCATAAGGAGTATATAGTTATGATAATTAATAGGTAAGCCTGTCGTCCGTTGCTAATTAATGAATAAATCAATGTAGGGTAGCTGTTTTGTGTTGAACACAAGGTTCTATGTAGGTAGACACTGCCAAGAACCGTGAGTGGAAAGGGCATAATAAAGCAGAAATAGAGAGAAGACCGACAAAAAGGGATGCTCTTTGTTCTTTGGGGTGCATTGAAGTACATGTAAGAGCTAGCACGTTGTTCTTTAACATTTACTAACTCCAACAACTACTGAAACTGTTATCAATCATGCTTTCTAACATGGCAGTGGACATTTAGTATCCCCCCACCCCCAGCACTATTGTATGATATATTCTTTTTTGGCTAAATATTGTATTATATAAACCATGATATCAAATGTTTGTACAGGTATCCGAATCCACCGAACCGAAACACACTTAATTTCGATGAGCCGAAAGCTTAAAAACTGCATCTGTCATTATAGGCTGGTTTTTATGTTATTTCTGGTAAGAAGGAAAACACGTTCTCTCTCTCTCTCTCTCTCTCTCTCTCTCTCTCTCTCTGTCTCTCTCTCTCTCTCTCTCTCTCTCTCATTCACTCTCTCACAAACTCACATACAAGAGGAAAAGTGGATTTGATTCTATTAGCTTCTAAAGGCTTTCGGATGCGACAAGTGAATTTAACATGGTTTTGATTTTAATGCCAAGGGCTGCCCTTCAAATGAAACCCGTAAGGTTTGCGGTAATGCAGAGTCGTAACTGCACCAGTGTTAAAGCATTTTGCGTCTTTGCCATTGCATTTGTGTAAACGCATTTTGCGTCTTAGTAACTGCAGTACACGCTTTCCCCTCTCCCCACCCCCTCCCCACCCCCACCGCCGTAGCTGAGCGCACCAATGAACCCAGATTGCAATCCCGTGGTGGACAAGATAACAAGTGGCCATTGTCATTGTCGACCTTGGCAGTGTGATTGCTGTGGTGGTTCAGTGTTGATTTTGGTCCCTGCTTCCTCTTCCTGGGATGGTTGTCCCCGTTTGCCCTGTCGTCGGTGGTGGGTGTAGACCTTAAACTTCAATCTTTAGTCATCAGGCTTTTTGCGTCTTTGGAACCGGGACAATGTGAAAGCATGTTGGGTCTTCCTTATTGCGGTAATGTTGCGTCTTCGTAACGGGGGTGTCCACTCTGGCGTAAGTTTCAATATTGGGCTGCCAGCAAAATCTATTAAGATGATAGTGGTGCGTATTAGTAGTTGAGGATGTTATTTTTTATGGGAATATGTGCGTGATGGTGCTGTTTCTTATAGGAATTGTGGTTAAGGAGGTATTAGCAGTTTGGTGGATTTTTTAATGTGGATAACTTAAGTGAGCGTATAGTTATCATAATTATTATTATTTATATATTTTTGTTTTTATTTTTATATAACCATAAGGAGTGAAAAAGATGTAAAAAAAAAACTTTGTTGATGAAAAGTGATAGGAGGTAAAGGAGGATGGGTTACGGAAGGTGGGAGAGGGGGGAGGAGGAGGAGGTTTGAGAGAGAAGAAAGTGACGAAGAAATCAAGAAGAAATCAAGAAGAAGGGGTTTAGATTATAGGATGCATAGAGGGGAGTCCAATGCTTATTACAACGGAGATAAGAGATAATTTGATGGCGAAAGAGATCAAACTCGGAATAGCGCCCGTGCAGATAATCGCCCCTTTAATCTTAATAACTGACGAACATGAAAACGTTTTCCATAACCGTTAAATATGAAAACGTTCTGAAGAACCGTCAATAGTCTTTTGAAGTCATCTCATTCACTGATTCAGTGTGAAGTGGTTTGGCAGTTCAAGCTTAATGTGCAGTAAAATATTGTGCAGTGCAAAATTCATGATGATGATGATGATGATGACGATGATGATGACGATGATGGCGATGATGATTAAGGTCGCGCGCTCTTGACTTGTATACTTGGGCCGAGGCGCCTGCCCAACGCGATTTAGAACTAGGGTTGATTCGCGGCAACGGTATCGTGCCTTTACGGGTCGGGAAGTGACTTCTGACGGTGGGTTTAGTGCTAGGCATCGTGTAGCGAGGCCTTTTATTGATCGTGAAAAATGTGATGATGATGTTTGACGCGGGATATCGCGAAACGTCTGTAATCTTTATTGGCGCAGATTGGTTAGTCTTTTGAAGCGGCAACCACAAATTGCACCTCCTCCTTTATCCGCTATTCCTCTCTTATTGCATAGTTTTGTCAACACAGCTGAGGAGATAGCACAACTTTAAAGTGTGATTTAGTAAATGGATGGCCACATTTAACACAAACTATATATATTCCAAACCGAACGTTTAGGAACGTGAGAACATGATACGTCCAGCGTTTAACAAAGACTAAGAGAGTGAGTAATAGGCCTGGGTGTGTGTGTGGTGGGGATGGAGCGAGAGAGTGGGAGGGAGAATGTGTGTATGAATGAGATAGAGAAAACGGAAGGGTGATAGCTATCACAATGGCGAGTATGTATTTATCCATCATCACAAGTTGCAACAGTCTCTCGCTCAACACACTACCACATACAGGTTATCTGTGCTGTATTTATGATCATGATGTAAGTGTTAAGCGCTTCATGCATCGTACATATTCCACCGGCGACGGTGTTTTCGGTATTTTGACATCATTATTATTAACCAGTCAAATATCAATGCTACCACTTCTATATATTTTTTTAAATTCTCTTTCGTCAAAACTCTAAATTTTAGCCCCAAACTCAAATAATCAAGGTACCGCCGAGTTGTACTGAAACACGATTGGTCAAGAGAAGAACTTGGTTCTAAATCGCCCAGACGTTGGGTCGAATTTCCCTTTCTTCAGCGTGATTCTCCACAGACACACTCTCTCTCTCTCTCTCTCTCTCTCTCTCTCTCTCTCTCTCTCTCTCTCTCTCTCTCTCTCTCTCTCTCTCTCTCTCTCTCTCTCTCTCTCTCTCTCTCTCTCTCTCTCTCATTTACAACAAAGCAATGCTTATGTACAAATTTCACACAAATCAATCCCCTGAATACCTAAAGGTCCTTCTCTCTGCAGCCCCAAACAGTCGATCCATCAGATCTAAAAGGTATTTATTGCCCTTACCACACACTGATATATTCAAATCAAGTTTTTCCTTTTCTGGACCTTCAATTTGGAACCTTCTCCCAACACAAATCCAACAACAGACAACTGTTGGCGGTTTCAAAACAAAATTACGCTACCATTTATTCAATCAGATCGAATAAAACCAATATTATTAATGCTAAGTTGGTAATTATGTCACAGCCTTAATATTCATAACATATATATGACGTGTGTGTGTGTGTGTATGTGTATGTGTTTTAAATAAATAAACTATCATAATTGTAAATGTAAAATTCATGTGATTATGTATATCATAAATGTGCATGTAAAAATCAAATGTATTGCTTCATATTGATTATCTATCCTATCCTGTCCCGTAACCCGGAGGTCGTAGGGCACCACAGATGATCGTTTAACCAGCATACTCCATCTTTCTCTGTCATCAGCAGCCCTGATGGCTTCGCTCAGTGTCAAACCAGTATATTCTCGAATATTGATTAATTTGTTTCCTAAAAATGTAAATTTTTTGTTGTTGTGTAACTTGATTTTAACTAATTTAACCTCTTAAGATTGTTTCATTGTTATTGTCTCCTAAAGAGATTTACTTTTAATGTTTCTAGCCGTTTATTGTAGTAGTAGTGGTGGTATAAGTTGTTGTAGCAGTAATGGTGTTTGTATTGTGCTTTTTTTTTGTATTTGTTGTAATGCACGTGTTTGTTGTTTGTTTTTTGTTGTTTTGTTTTTGTTTTTTAATGGTATAGTAAATCTTGATGTTATCTTATTACAAAAGGTCTGATTGTAAGAATAGGCTTATGCCTAAAATCTTAACCTTTTAAAATAAAGTTCTGAAGTCTGAAGCCCCTCTCTCTCTCTCTCTCTCTCTCTCTCTCTCTCTCTCTCTCTCTCTCTCTCTCTCTCTCTCTCTCTCTTTTTTTTCTCTCTCTCTTTCTTTGTTTCTTTCTCTCTCTCTCTCGCCTCTCTCTCTCTTTCTCTCTCTCTCTCTCTCCAATTCTTTTCTTCTTGTTCTTCTTGATGAGTACAACATAATGATAGAATGACGTGCTGGCCATGGGTCATAGGAAGTGGGTCTCATAGCAGTGAGCAGAGAAAGGATCTAAGCTTAATGGAGACCACTTGCGCCTTAATGAAGCCCTCTTCCTTAATACCTCTCACAGCAACTTCACAACACACTTAAGTCGCCAGCGATTACACAGTATTTTGGGATTGATCAACGGGCAGATAAATCCAAATAAAACTTTTCACTTGGCCAGCTTAGTGCCCGCATCCTGTGGTTACGGCCCTTGTGAATGTCGCACTACTGCATCTCACGTCCACCTCTGATTGGTTGTTTCCGTCCCCACGTGCTTGACGTAACAGGCTCAGGGCTTATTTTTAGCGCCTGTGAAAACTGGCCCGTATAGCTTACTACTAATATCTACCGTTTCTAATTTAGTCACACACTAAACTTCTTTGACCATCTGTTCCACTGCAGCTGGCTAAATAGCTATATATGCTCGGTAATTTAGTCACATACTTCACTTCTTTGATACATTTTACGACTACATTATCTATCTTTGCTAAATGTGTCCCATAGCAGCTTTCTTTCACAAGCTGCTCACACTGAATCTATGATGGTTAAAATAGTCAGATACTTATTTTCTTTGATAAGTCAGTGACGTCGCTGCCTCTCTCTTTGATTGCTATGTAGTTGTGGCCTAACTTGATTGCTTCCGTATTAAATGGTGAAGAGCTTTAGTTGTTTCTACTTTAATTGGCCGTCTTTCCTAATTACATTCTTTGTTACTTGTTGTTTGAGTTTGTGGTCATTATTGCTTGATAGCGATGTCATTGACTTGAGGAGAGTTGACATGTATGTAAAGGAAACAAATTTACTAACGATGCTAGAATTTCAGCTGTTGGCCGCAATGTGTATTCGTAAGTTATCTTATTTCCCTCTTCATTATTTTGTCGGTTTGTGTGTGTGTTTAGTGTGTGGGTGTGTGTGTGTGGGGGGGGGGGTGTCTTCTTTTTCTTCTCATTTAATCACATCTGTACCGTTTGCTCTGCTTTGAGATAATGTACAATGTAAATATTGAATTGTTGCAGTTTGGATTTATCTATAATCGCATTTGACAGGGTACGTTGTCTAATATGTGCGCTGTACAAAATAAAGTATTAATATTATTAAGTCGTAGCTGAATTTATATGTTAAACCGGGAACCATAGACAGAAATCTGAGGGTTTTCAAATTGTCTTTAAGTTAAAGTTTGGAATTTCGGCGGATTCTGTTAGGGAGATTAATCCTGCTTTGTCCATGTAATGTTCACTGATGAAGTCCCAATTGTCTTTGTGCTTATGTCAGACTTTATGATGTGTTATTCACCTATTGTCTTATGTTTATGTCAGCTATTGGAATTCCGTGTGCAATCTGACCAGAAATGATACCAGATTATGTCAGATATAAGAAATGTTGTAGATTTGTCCAAGACATCTTTGCCTCTTTGTTTGATGGCTTCTTTGTATTTGTGTCTTTGTTATGTGTTGTTATTCCTATTGTTATTGTTTTAGCGTGTTTATGTTTGTGCGTTTAATTTGTTAACTGCAATGCTGACCTTTTTAATAAAGTATTTTTAAATGGTTATAAACTTTTTAATCCAGATTTATGCAGTTTGGTATACATCCTAGTTTTCGTATAGCTAATCCTACTTTTCGTACAGGTAATAAGCAAGTTGCAATTTGACACCGTAAACGTAATGTGATGTTGATCGTCTTGTGGAAACCCTACTGTTTGATTCCTTCTTTATGGCGTTATTTGATGTTGCAATTATGCAGATCTGAGCCTATATTTATACGTTGAATATGACTAAGCTTTTCCTAATAAACAAAATGTTCTTTATGCATAAACTTAGAGTACTTTCACATTCATATTTGCGATGTTCCAATGTGTGTTGGTAGTTACTCATTTTATTGCAGTTACGCGCTCAAATGTTAATAACGTAATATTGTGTGTATAGCAGAAAATAGCATGTATAAATGCGCCCCGTTTCCCAGACATTCTTTACATTATTTGAACAGTTAGGTCAAGCTTCAGGTCAAGTACAGCGCAAATATCCGACTCCAAAAATTATAACGAATAACTTCACCTATTGGTCAAAACAGTTATAATTTGAACAGATAGTATCGACATTAAAGCACGAAAAGGGGAAATTGTAAACGAGGTTATGTTGTTGTTGTCGAAACTAAGAAGGGTGTAGGGTATTTCCTAAACAACATGCAGACATCTAGATTTAAGTAGCTTTTTGCCCGATTATCTATTTTATTTGCTGGCACAGCGGAATATTATTCAATTAGTTAGTATAATGCGCCTAATGATGTCATACTTATGACGAAACGTTTATTCAGATGCGCCTTATGACGTAATGGTTTTTTCCTTTGTCAACTCTGGCGTAAGTTTCAGTATTGGGCTACGAGAAATTGTCAAATCCGCTTGAAATTTCTAACGAGCTGAGTGGCTGGACTGGCGTTGATTGTATCAGATAATAATCGTTATCAACAGCGTCTCAATCCCCATGCTCATTATTGCTGTATAGAATCATTATCATCATCGGCTTCGTCATCATCATCATCGTTATCCTAGTCGTCATCATTATCGTCATCATCATCATCATCATCATCATCATCATCATCATCATCATCATCATCATCATCCGTCTGCCATGTCGCCAAAGGTGGGCGTAGAGATTAAACTTCAGTGTTCATTCATCATCATAATAATTGATCATATTTTGCGTTGATGAAAAAGCCAGTTTTTGTGAAATTAATTTAAAGTTTATGTCAAACAAGGAGTGCCTGGTGTTTTGTGGAGAAACGATTGAAAATTATTGTGATTTTCATAGTATTAACATTTTGTTCTGGGTCATGTATGAACGGCAAGGTGCAGATGGAGTAGATGATTTCCTTGATTTTATTGGTAATTAGTAATTTCTTCTTTTCTTTTTTTTAAAAAGTAATAACCCTGCTCTGGGCCATGTATGACCCACAGACGTACACATAGGATTAATTCCACTTTGCGTGATTTTAATTTGTAATAAGGGTTTAATAATAATAATAATAATAATAATAATAATAATAATAATAATAATAATAATAATAATAATGTTCGTCATTTGTAGGGCGCCTTAGCCTAAGGATCAAAGCGCGCAAGGGGTTGGGGGAATGGTAAGACAAGACAGACAAAACTGGACAAAAGATACATAATATACATAAGTACAAAATACAGTTGAACAACTATGAAAAACACAAGCACGCACACCTGCTTACACTCTCTTGTAAATGATTAATTGAAATATTCTATAAACTCTAAAGAGGTATGTTTTCAACTGTGATTTAAAAAGAGGAAAGGTTTGAATAATTGTAATGATAAGTAATTGTAATGCATGCTGTATTTGCTTACCTGCAGTTTTCAAAATGATTGCTTTGTTTTTCTGTTGCCATGTGCGGTCCCTGTCATATCTGCTGAACAGGTAAGAGAAAGTTTTACCATCTTTGCTGTATTCATGGGAAATAAATTGTTGTGTAACTTTTCATTTGATTTTAAAGGAATAGTATGGATTTCTTTTGGCTTTCTTTTTTATCTAGGTGGGAGATTGAAGGGGTGAAGATGGGGGAATTTAGAGAAGCGGGGATGAAGAAAGAAGGTTAAACAAAAAAAGTTTCTATTTTTTTCTCTCTCTCTAACTCACTCACTCACATACACACACACACACGCACACCCACACACACACACATTTAGTATCAGTATATGTATATTATTGTTTTGCCGGTGGTCAAGGGATCGATTACGACGACGACCACCACGGCGACTGAAGTGATGATGATGATGATGATGATGATGATGATGATGATGATGATGATGATGATGATGATGATGATGATGATGATGATGTTGTTGTTGAGATAGTTAAGCCACAGAGATGGACAAAACAAGTTCACATATTTTAGCACCACAGATTCTTTTCCAACTTAGTGTGACTCCCCTCCACAGAAAAATAACGTTACATTAAGCCACAAATAACCTCACGATGATTCATTTGTTCATATGCCTAGAAATAATTATGATAATGATGATGATGATATATAATAATAACAATAATATATAATAATAACAATAATAATAATAACAATAATAATAATAATATATTATTATTATTATTATTATTATTATTATTATTATTATTATTATTATTATTAACATTTGTACAGCGCCCTTCCTCACAAGAGCACATAGCGCTTTACAGCAAAGTTTTTTTTTTTTAAATCACCAAAGTGGATACTAATAATAGAAACGCTGCGGAAGTGTGTATTGTAGGTATAAAACAAGGAAGTGACGTCTAAAATTCAAAGCTTAGCGGTCGGTTGGAGCAACGATGATCCATTGTATCTTTTAATGGACAATAATGCAGTTTGGCCAGCCAGCGCATTGTGACGACAAACAAATAAATATCCCTACTCCCCTGGCCCTTGAAATTGACAATGTACGGTGTTTGGACAGAGAAACGGCATGGCCACCTCAGTAAATTTCGTTTTTGTAGGTTTTCATACGCAAAACCTGTCAAACATTCAACTTTCATCTCCGTAAAATAGGCCTTGTCCGCAAACATCTGACCACTGACGCTACTGTCAAACTCATCTCCTCTCTTGTTTTGTCACGCTTAGACTACTGTAACTCTCTCCTAACTGGACTTCCTTCTTCTTCTATTTATCTGCTCCAACGTGTTAAGAACTCAGCTGCACGTCTGGTTCTCAAAAGGAAAAAAATCTTATCATATCACTTTCCTTCTACATTCACTCCACTGGCTTCCAGTGTCTCATAGAATTATCTACAAAATCGCTATTTTCTGTTACAAGTGCGTCCAGGGCTTAGCCCCTTCTTACCTCACTCAGAACATTCAATTCTATAAGCCTTCTAGAAATCTTCGTTCTTCCTCTGACACCCTCATGCTTCACATACCCCGCTACAAACTCTCCTCTGCTGGCCGTCGATCTTTCTCTTTTCCCTTTAACTTGGAATTCTCTTCCTCTCTCTCTTCGCAGCTCTCCAAACATAGCTACTTTCAAATCCAATTTGAAAACTCATCTCTTCCTTAAATGTTTCTGATCTTGCCTCCCATCATCATCGTCGTCATTCCTCCATTTGTTTTATTTTATTTTTTTTGTTTTGATTCAGACCACCGCCACAACCCACCCCATCACCCATCGTTAGCTCTCCCCTCCTCCCTACCTACCTCGTCTCTTATTCGTTAGCAAGTGTCTGATTTTATTTTGTATGAAGCCGGATGTTTAGAATGAATGCGTGAGTACTGCGCTTTGAACTGATATTGTTCATTGGGAAAAAGCGCTATATAAATATCCTTATTATTATTTATTATTATTTATTATTATTTATTATTATTATTATTATTATTATTATTATTATTATTATTATTATTATTATTATTATTATTATTATTTTAATGGGCTTTTATGACTCGATCTTTGGTATTTTTATCTCGATCTCTCTCATTCTGTCTCTTAAACTCAACATTTTGCATCTATGGTGACATTAAAGGAATGAAGTCACGTAAGTGTATGTCATTGATGTGGGCGTCTACTTACATTCAAGCACATGCAGTTTTAACTTTCCTTTACTTCCCATCCAATGTAAATATTTTCTTTACCGTGAATTTGTTTGTCGCGGTAGATTCTTATATTGAGTTGTTTATACTATGCTTCGCGGTTGCTGCAATATAATATGTGTATATATAGCGCACCAACCTTCTGAAAGAAGTGCTTAGTTGACGTGCAGGTTACCTAGATTTCCCAACACCACCGACAGACAAAGGCAATGACTTTAATTACCTTTAAACCCATGTTGTGCGTGACTGCTAGTTTCATCGTCTGGGTACTTTGTGGACAGTCCGAAGAGCGTGCTCTCTAAGAACTTTATGCTTTTTGCTTGCAGTTTGAGCTTAATTGAGCTTAAAGCTTTCTCTTTGTCTTAGTGAGTGAGTGTGTGTGTGTGTGTGTGTGTGTGCGTGTGTCTCTCTCCCCATCACATCTGCCTCATCCCACCCTCCCTATCTCCCTTCCTTCCCATTTTTATTCTTCTCTGTTAGGTTTACTACTTGTTTGTGTTTTTTTGTTGTGTTTCTGTCTGTCTTTCTTTCTGTGATTACTTCTGATGTGACTCTCAAGTTGTATCTTTACTATGATCTGCTCATGCATGATGAAAGTGAACCGCTTTGGTTAATAATAATAATAATAATAATAATAATAATAATAATAATAATAATAATAATAGATGCTAAAAATGCGCTTGTTCCTCAATCGGGTGTAAAGCTTGACAATGTAA